>CAWUFW010019801.1:0-173258 GCA_963921515.1 Calotriton arnoldi
CTTGCCTCTTTCTGCAACCGTCTTGCCTCTTTCTGCACCCCTGTTGCCTCTTTCTACATCCTTCTTCCCTCTTTGTGTACCTCTGTTGCCTCTTTCTGCACTCCTCTTCCCTCTTTCTGTACCTCTCTTGTTTCTTTCTGCACCTCTCTTGCTTCTTTCTTCACTTCTCTTGCCTCTTTCTCTACCCCACTTCCCTCTTTCTGCACCTCTCTTACTTTTTTCTCCACTACTCTTGCTTCTTTCTGCACTTCTGTTACTCTTTCTGTACCCCTCTTACCTCTTTTTACATCCTTCTTCCCTGTTTCTGCACTTCTCTTGAATTTCCTACACCCCTGTTTCCTTTTTCTGCACCTCTCTTGCATATTTCAGCAACTGTCTTGCCTCTTTCTTCAGTTGTCTTGTCTCCTTCTACACCTCTGTTCATTCTTTCTAAACCTCTCTTGCACATTTCTATACCTCTCTTTGCTCCTTGTGCACCCCTCTTGACTCCTTCTGCACCTCTGTTGGTTCTTTTTGCACTGCTCTTGGATCTTTCTGCACTTCTTTTGCCTGTTTGTGAACTTCTCTTACCTCCTTCTGCACCTCTGTTACTTCTGTCTGCACTTCTCTTGCTTCTTAGTTATTTATTTTGACTATATTCAATACCTAATTACTAGAAAATGGTAAAGCAGCAGCACCAGAAAAGTAATATTTAACATGTAATAAGTGACAAATTAATGATTATGATACTTTGTAAGACTCTCTGGAAAAGTTCACTTGAAGTGCACTAAATAAATCTAACTGTCTCTTTGAAATATGCAGTGCACTCTCTCAACTTTTAACGTCTTACTGGTCTTCTGTTTAAGATATGTATGAACTTGCCCATGTATTGTGATATGTCTTATACATCTGAACATACTACACATATAAAACACAAGTATACATCTATTTGTATTTTTCTTTGATATATGATACTACTAACAAAAGGTACATGTTTTTAAGAAGATTGGGAGAGTTACACCAGAGACATATCAAAGATTGCTGCTATATCTTTCACTAGGCCCAACACCCTATGTAGTCATAGAACGATAAAGCAACAGCACAAAAGTGAGGTTTAAGGCATATTAAGAGAAGAATCAATTATAACGCTACTTTGTATCAGTCTCTGGAAAGCTACACTTTAAGTATACCACATAATTTTCATTATCTACTACAAATTTGAACAGCAATCTGTCAAGTTTTAAGGTCTGCATAGTATTGTAACTAGGGTATATCTCTACTTTTACATGCATTTTGATACATATTATGCATCTGAAGATGCTACACATATAAAACACAAGTATACATTTATTTATATATTACTTTAATATATGATATTGCTACCAAAATGTACAGAAATATGTATAAATGGTTTTCGCAATATGTTAAGAGTTACAGCTAAGATATATGATAGGTGTATCTCAGTGATTACATGACTCCATGAGTAGTGCCTAGATGATTGTATGAGTGCAAGGGTAATGTCTGTATAATTGCAAGAGATTGGATACTAATTAGCTGAATGCATAAGTGCAGACATAGAGATTGTGTGCATAGATAACAGCATGAATAGACCCTGAATGCATAGATGAGTGTATAAGTAGTGCCTACATAAATGAATTAGAGGACTGCATGAGTACTACTTGAGTGATTGAAGAACTGCATAGGTAATGGTGGGTTGGGTGATTACATACGTGCATGGCTACTGCCTGGGTGATTGAAGAACTGCATAAGTAATACCTGGGTGATTACATGAGTGCAAAGATAATACCAGTGTGATTAGAGCAATGCACAGATACTGCCTTGGTACATCAACAAATGCATGTATACTGCCTGACAGATTGTAACAATGCATAGATAGTACCTGGGTGATTACATGAGTGCAAGGGTTGTGCCTGGGTCATTACATAACTGCATGTGTAGTGGCTGGATGATTGAAGGAGTGCTTTGGTAATGCCTGTCTGATTGCATGAGTGCAGGGATAATGTCTAGATGATTGCATGAGTGCAGGGATACTGCCTATGTAATTCCATGAGTGCAGGGGTACTGTCTGAGTGGATGCATGACTGCAGAGGTAGTGCCTGTGTGATTGTATGAGAACAAGAGTAGTGCCTTGGTGATTGGAGGAGTACTAGGGTAGTCCCTGGGTGATTGCATACATGCATACGTGAAGCCTGAGTGGTTGTATAACTGCATGGACCCTGGCTGTGTGATTGGAGGAGTGCATAGATACTGACAGAGTGATTGGAGGAGTGCAAGGCTAGTGCCTGGGTGATTGAACCAGTGTATAGGTAATGCATTGGTGATTGCATGAGTGCAGGGGAAATGTCTGGGGGATTTCAGGAGTCCAGTGGTAATGTCTGGGAGACTACAGGAGTAGATAGGAAGTTTCTGGGTGATTTTATAACTGCAAGAGTACTGCCTGGGTGTTTTCAGGACTACTGTTGTAGTGCCTGAGTAATTGAAGGAGTGGAAGGGTAGTGCCTGAGTGATTATATAAGTGCATAGGTAGTGGCTGGGTGATTAAAGGAGTGCAATGGTACTGCCTGAGTGATTGCATAAGTGCAAGGGCAGTGCCTGAGTGATTGTATGACAACAAGGGCAGTGCCTGGATTATTGGAGGAGTACTAGAGTAGTACCTGGGTGATTACATAAGTGCATAGGTAGTGCCTGAGTGATTTAATAAGTGCATGGCTACTGCCTAAGTGATTGCAGGAGTGCATAGATACTGACAGAGAGATTGGAGGAGTAAAAGTGTAGTGCCTGGGTGATTGAATCACTGTATAGCTAATTCATTGGTGATTACATGAGTGCAAAGGTAATGTCTGGGGGATTAGAGGAGTATATAGGTAATGCCTGGGTGATTGCATGAGGGCAGAGGCAATGTCTGGGGGATTACAAAAGTACATAGGAAGTGCTTAGGTGATTTTATAAGTGCATCAGTACTTCCTAGGTTATTGCAGTAGTATTGCATGTGCATGGGTACTGCCTAGGTGATTGGAGGAGTACTCTTGTAGTGCTTGAGTAATTGAAATAGTGCAAAGGTACTGTCTAGGTGATTTTATAAGTGCATGGCTACTGGCTGAGTGATAACATAATTATAGGGATAGTGCTTCTGTGATTGGAGGAGTGCAAGGGTAGTGCCTCGGTGATTATATAAGTGCATGGGTAGTGGCTGGGTGATTGAAGGACTGCAGGTGTAGTGGCTAGGTGATTGAAGGAGTGCAGGGGTAGTGGCTAACTGATTGCATGAGAACAAAGGTACTGCCTGGGTTATTGGAGGAGTAATAAGGTAGTGCCTGGGTGATTGCATAAGTGCAGAGATAGTGCCTGAGTGATTTTATAAGTGCATGTGTACTGGCTAAGTGATTGGAGGAGTGCATAGATCTTGACAGGGTGATTGGAGAAATGCAAAGGTAGTGCCTGGCTGATTGAACCAGTGTATAGCTAATGCATTAGTGATTGCATGACTGCATGGCTAATGTCTGGGGGATTAGAGGAGTACATAGGTAATGCCTGGGTGATTGCATGAGTGCAGATGTAATATCTGTGGGATTACAAAAGTACATAGGAAGTGCCTAGGTGATTTTATAAGTGCATCAGTACTGCCTAGGTGATTACACTAGTATTGTAGTAGGTCCTGAGTGATTGGAGGAGTGTAAAGGTAGTGCCTGGGTTATTTTATAAGTGCATGGGCACTGGCTGAGTGATTACATAATTACAGGGATAGTGCCTGCCTGATTGGAAGAGTGCAAGGTTAGTGCCTGACTGATTATATAAGTGCATGGGTAGTGGCTGGGTAATTGAAGGACTCCACGGATAGTGACTGGGTGATTGAAGGACTGCAGGGGTAGTACCTGGGTGATTGCATGACAACAAGGGTACTGCCTGGGTGATTGGAGGAGTACTAGGTTAGTGCCTGGATGATTGCATAAGTGCATAGGTAGTGCCTGAGTGATTCTATAAGTACATGGGTACTGGCTAAGTGATTGGAGGAGTGCATAGATCCTGACAGGGTGATTGGAAGAGTGCAAGGGTAGTATCTTGGTGATTGAATCAGTGTATAGCTAATGCATTATTGATTGTATGAGTGCAAGGGTAATGCCTGGGGGATTAGATGAGTACATAGGTAATGCTGGTGATTCCATGAGTGCAGAGGTAATATCTAGGGGATTACAGAAGTACATAGGAAGTGCCTGGGTGATTTTATAAGTGCATGTGTACTGCCTGGGTGATTGGAGTAGTACTGTGATAGTGCCTGATTAATTTGAGGAGTGCAACATCCTGAGTAGTAGCAGAATACTGAAATTGCAGTACAAAACTGAGGTCTATGACATGGTGTACACTTTTGTACTGCAGCTTCACAATTCTATAACTACTCAGGGTGTTGGGCGTACCCAAAATAAAGCATCAAACCTACACATGAGTCTGTTATAAATCTCACCATATTCTTGAAACCATACATGCATATATGTCTAGCTTTTGAAATCATCATCATATATTAAAGAAATAAACAAATAGACTGATCTTTACATTTTGAAAGACACACCTACATTTCTGCAGTGTATTTCAAGTGTACCTTTCCCCAGACTCATAGAAAGTAGCCTAATCAGTAATCCCTTCTGCAACATGTCTTAAAACTCACTTTTGTTCTACAGTGTCACCATTCTACGAATATTGGGCCTAGCCAAACATAAAGCAGCAACCTCTCACACGTCTCTACCACAATTCTAACCATATTCCTAAAAACATGTATGCTTCTATGTATACCTATTGCCAAAAGCATAACACATATTAGAATACAAATAGAAACATAACCACACTCACAAGACCATAAAGGCCTTAAAACTTGACAGAGTACACTTAACATTTCAAACACACCTAGATTTATGCGGCAAATTTCAAGTGAATTTTTACACAGACTCTTAGAAAGTACTATAATCAATCATTCGTCTCCCAACATATGTTAAACATCACTTTTCTACTACTACTGCTTCACTATTCTAGTACTAATCAAGTATTGAGCATAGCTAACAGTAAAGCAACCCTTCACTTATCTTTGTTGAAAATCTCCCCATTTTTCTAAAAGCATGTATGCATATATCTCTACCTTTTCCTAGTATCATCATATATAAAAGAGACATACAAATAGATCTATACCTGTATTTTATAAATCTAGCATCTTCACATGCAAAACACATATACAAATACAGACATACCATACTCACAAAACCATGCGGATCTTAAAACTTAAGAAGCTGCACTTCTCATTTCAAATATACACCTAAAATAATGTGACATATTTCAACCATACCTTTCAACAGACTCACACAAAATACCCTAATCACTAATTCCTCTGCCAACATGTTTTAAACCACAGTTTTCAGCTGCAGCTTCACTATTCTGCAACTACTTATGCTATTGGACCTACACAAATATAAACTAGCAACCCTTCACAAGTCTCTGCTGTAAGTCTCACCATATTTCTAAAAGCATGCATGCAAATGTGTGTACCTTTTGCTAGCAGCATCATATATCAAAGTGATATACAGATAAATGTATACCTGTGTTTTATACATCTATCATCTTCAGACACCTAACACGTACCATAATACATGTGCAAGTAGAGACATACGTCAGTCACGAACACCATCCACAGCTCAAAACTTCACAGACTACTCTTCAAAATTCAAACAGACAACTGAAAATTATGTGGTATAATATGAAATATACCTTTTCACACACTCATACAAATTACTCTAATAATTAATATCTCTACAAACATATCTCAAACCTCAGTTTTGTGCTGCTGCTTTACCATTCTACAACTACTTATAATGTTACATCTAGCCAAATACAAGGCAGGAACCCTTCACATGTCTCTGCTATAAGGTCTCACTATAATCCTAAAAGCATGCATGCATATGTCTGTACCACAACACTATCCACACCTGTAGAAATTCACAGAACAAACTTCCAATTTACAGCAAACACCCAAAATTATGTAGCATATTTCAACTGTACCTCTCTAGAGACTTAATAAAAGAAGCCTATTCACTAATACCTTATCTCAACATCTTTTAAACCACACTTTTGTGCTGCATATTCACCATTCTACTACTACTCACAATCTAGAGCCTACCACATAAAAAGCAACAACACATCTTTGCTATACATCATGCACCTTCAAATGTAAAAGACATATGAAACTACATATACAACTAGAGACATACTTCAGACACAAGTGCATGCACACCTTAAAACTTGACAGACTGCACATCCAATTTGAAAACAACACCTAAAATTATGCGGCATACTACAATTGTACATATCCACACACTAAAACAAACTACCATAATCACTAATCCATCTTCCAATATACATTTATTACTATACAGAATATTTTTCAAACAACATTTAAGTACAATAAAACAAACTACAATACACATCTCTACATTTAATAATATATTTCAAACATCACAGTTCTTGGATATTTTTTAAAGTTTAAAAATAAAGCTAATACATAATACACCACACAAATTTATAACTCACCTTCCAAATTGATTTGTAGAATATGAAATATCAGAAACTCATAAAAGATTTTCTTATGCACACAATCAATGTAATGCACTGCTCTCAACAAGGTAAAACCAGTAATGGCAAACTTTCCCTCTCTTTCTCAACATAAATAAATGTAAGTAACAAATCACATTGCTTCCTACATAATTTCAAATTGTAAAACACATTTCTATTGGTTAGACATATTAACCCTTACCAACTGACTTCTAAAAATGCCCAAACTGATTCTGGAATATTTTTGGAATTGCAATTCCACCGTGCACCAATGTGATGGAGCCATGAATCCATACGGGAGTCCAAAAATATATTACAAATAAAAATATCACTATTTTTTAAGAACACACCACTTCTAAAGATAGTACTGACTTGGGAAATCTTACTTTAATCAGATATCACTTATATATAAATTACAATACCATATTTTAAAACCACAGATAACATTCAACCCTTCCCCCATTCTGCCTAATGCCAGTTTCCATAGCAACAGTTCATGGAACATTGAACTGAACTGACAGGTCACAAGTTCACCATATTTTCAAGTTCAGCACACAAGCTTACAAATGCAAACAGCAGGTGTGGTTGACGTTTGCAAAATGTTACCTTATCCTATCAACTGTACCTTTCAAAAAAAATTTACTAACCAATAAGAAATATGTTTTTTCAAGAAAGTAACATGCACCCTATTTTTGAGTGTACAATGTTCATAAACAGCCAATCAATTATCTACTTTTTAAAAAACAGCATCTTGTCCACCATTTTAGATACCTCTCATTCTACCAACTGACTACCTCAGCTACTGACATCTTTTCATTACTTCCAGACATCCTTTCAAGATGCTTACAGTGTGGATTGTTGGGCACAGCTATGTTTTCTGGTGCAAAAGGTATGCTGAATGCAGAGGTATTGACAAAGACCTAGCTTTACAAAATGTGGATATTAAATGGATTGCACAGAGAGGATTAAAGTGGCACCAATTGATGCCTTTGGTTAAAACCTTTTTGCATCTCCAATCCCTGACCTCATAATTGTGCACTGTGGTGGAAATGACCTAGGCACATTGACTGGGGTAGGTCTGGAAATGCTAATGAAGGACACCTTTGCACAACTGATGTTGCTTTTCCCTCAAACTGTCTTTGTATACTCTAATATATGCCAAAGACAGAAATGGAAGTGGTCAAATCAATTCTGTCCACAGATTGAGAAAGCTAGGAAGAATCTCAATAAAGCTGTTTCTGCCTACCTAAGAGACCATAGGATGGGCTCCATCTATAACAACAATATACGTTTTGATATGGATGACATCTACAGAAGTGATGGAGTACACTTCACAGGTCAAGGAAACAGAGTCGTTCTCAACAACCGAAAACTGTGCATACACACTTACATATAGCTCCAACAAAGTCATAATGAAAACAAGGGCTCGTTTTAGAGCCACCCTATAACACAACAGTGAATCTAATTTTTTTTTACACATACACATTTAAAAAAAAAAAATTGTGGATTCGTGAACCCAACGCGAATTGGGAAAAGAATGAATTCAATGTACTACAACACAATACACTTTTCAGGTTTTACTATTAATTATTAATTTTATATATTATTAACAACTCTATCAATTTTAATGTTATCATTAACTTCAATCACACTACCTCTTTTAAACAACTTCACAAATACAACACTATCTTCAAAATTATATACTACTAAGTTATTTATTTGAGGTGGATTCACGAATCCAACGCAACGTTACACGGGGGTCGCGACTCCAAAATAGAGGGAACAAAATGCCCCACTTCCATTATTCGATATTCAGCCCGGGGACCCCATCCTCCGGGGCATTACCTCTCTTTTTAATTTGGACAATTAAGGGACGGGGCCACGTGGCTTCCTCCCCTGGGCCACTTCTAGCCCTGGGGACCCCATTCCCCGGGGCCTGGCCAGCCTGTTTTTTTTGTGGGAGGGGGGCCGCGTGTCCCCCCTCCTGTGGCCAATTATGACCCCAGAGACCCCATCCCCTGGGGCCCGGCCTTGTTTTTTAAACAAAAAATAATGAAAAGGGAGGGGGCCGAGTGGCCCCCCTCCTGGGCCACTTCTGGTCCCGGAGACCCCATCCCCCGGGGCTGTACCTCAAGTTGGGGACCGTGTGGGGAGCCCCAATGCACCCACGGTCCCTGCTGGCTGCCGGCCTCCTGTGGGAGCCGGCATTGCTTTTGGGCAAGGGGAGCTGCTAACATACAGATCCCCTTGCCCAAAAGCAATTCTGCTTTGCTTCTTGGAAGCGAGAGCAGCTTTCCTGCTCTCGCCTACAAGAAGCAAAGCAGTGTTTGCTATGGCAGGGCGGGAACCGTGCTCCCGCCCTGCCATAGCAAATGGCAATGTCCTGGGGTGGGCACCCTGGGACATTGCAGGAGCCAGCCCTGGGGGGTGGCGGTCCCCAGGGCCATAGAGGGCTCCAGGAGAGTGGCCTGCAGCCCCCCTGCCAACATTTGCATAGCCCCGGGGAGGTGGTGATCCCCGGGGCCGAGGGGTCACAACAGACCCCCGCATTCTAATTTGTGTATGCCTCAGGGAGGTAGTTGTCCCCGGGGCAGTGTGAGGGGGCAGGACCCCCCCATCATTTAAACATCAAAGCCCCGGGAGGTGGCAGTCCCCAGGGCTTGGGGGGCCCACAAGGCCCCCCCACCCAAAATATAAAAATGCCCCAGCGAGGTGGTGGTCCCCGGGGCAGCGTGGGGGGCAGGAGCCCCCCATGCTATTTTATTATTTTAGCCCCGGGGAGGTGGCAGTCCCCGGGGCTGCAGGGGCCCCAGCGGGCCCCCAGTTCCTAATTAGACATTGGAACCCCACCCACCCACCCAGGGGCTTATACAAAATGAAGCGCGGGAGTCCTCACTTCATTTTTTTTTATTTTCTCGGCCGGATTCACGCACCCAGCGCAAATTCGGCAGATTTTTTTTTTTTTAAATGCTTTTTTTGGCGCTGGGGGTCCTTGTGGGACCCCCTGAGCAGCCTAGGGGGTCAGGGTGTTTCTACCCTGCCCCCTTTTCTTGTTTTTTAATCTTTTTTTATTGTCTTGTGACTCGGTTTTACCAAGTCACAAGATGGCTGCACACTTCCTGGTTTGGAGTGTTAGCAGTCAATAAGAATAAAGCTCGTGCTCGGGAGGGTTCGCGAATCCTCCTCGGTGCTCAGATATATACATTTTTATTTTTTGGATTTCTCAGCAACTACTAAATGGATTTACACCATTTAAAAAAAAGGGCACTTTCTGAACCAAGAGCTACCTTTTTGCCAAATTTGGTGTAATTCCGTTCAGCAGTTTAGGCTGTTTAAAAATTCCTATGGAAAATAACATATATATTACCTACTCGGGTCGCCATTAGATAGTTATAGTTAGGACCTAGTTTCCATAGGAAAAGCGTTTTTCTGTTGCCAATATCTTTGGCGCCGTTTGACAAATCTTCGCGAAATTTTCAAAACAAATGGGGCGCTTCAGTCAGCTCCTGTCTTGAAAGTTTCGGGGTGAATCGTCAAGCGGGGGCCGTGAAAAAAGGGGGGTTTCAAAACATGTTTTCTCCATGTTAATTTCCATAGGAAAATTTAGACAAAGCTACAGCCCGAACTGCTGAACGGAATTATACCAAATTTGGCAAAAAGGTAGGTCTTGGTACAGAAAGTGACCTTTTTTTAAATTATATAAATCCGTTCAGTAGTTCCTGAGAAATTCAAAAATAAAAAATATCGATATCTGGTGGGCGAGAAAGATTTGCGAACCCTCCCGATCACGAGCTTAATTTTGATTGGCTGCCAGCACTCAAAACCAAGAAGTGTTGGCAGCCATCTTGTGACTCGGTAAAACCGCATCACAAGGGAAAGGGTCAAAAAATGCTTAAAAAACAAGATAAGGGGGCAGGGTAGAAACACCCTGACCCACTAGGCCTGCTCAGGGGGTTCCACAGGGACCCCCAGGCCCAAAAAAACTTTTGGCCGGAGTCGCACTAGGTGCGCGAATCCGGTAGAAAATTAGGAAAAAAAATGAAGCGCGGGCTCCAGAGCTTTGTTTTCCTTAAGACCCCAGGTGGGCCAGGTCCTGGGGGCAATTTATTATTGGTATGCGGGGGCCCGCGGGAGCCCCCGCACCCCCGGGGACTGCCACCTCCCCGGGGCTTTGTTATGAATGTGCAGGGGGCACGTGGCCCCCATCCAGCCCCGGGGACCACCACTTCCCTGGGGCATTCAGTAATTAAGGGCGGGGGCCTCATGGGCCCCCTCAAGCCCCAGGGACCACCACCTCCCCGGGGCTCCAAATGAATTAGAAAAGTGTGGGGGGGCTCCTGCCCCTCCCCACACTGCTCCAGGGACCACCACAGCCCTTCATGACCCTGGGGACCGCCACCCCCCAGGGCCAGCTCCACCAAAGTCCCGAGGTCCCCACCCCCAGCTCTGTCATTGCAAATTTCTGCTTTGCTTCGTGGAAGTGACAGCAGGAAACCTGTTCTCGCTTCCTCGAAGCAAAGCAGTATTGCTTTTGGACAAGGGGAGCTGCATGTCAGCAGCTCCCCTTGTCCAAAAGCCATGCTGGCTCCCGCAGGAGGCAGGGAGCCGGCTGGGACCGCGGGGGCATTGGGGCTCCCCCGCAGTCCCCAATGTAAGGCCAGGCCCTGGGGGATGGGGTCCCCGGGGCCATAATTGGCCTCAGGAGGGGGGCCACGTGGCCCCCCTCCAAAAAAATAAATGAAGGTTGGCCAGGCCCCGGGGGATGGGATCCCTGGGGGATAATTGGCCTCAGGAGGGGGGACACGTGGCCCCCCTCCAAAAAAAATAAAATAAAGTCTGGCCAGGCCCCGGGGGATGAGGTCCCCGGGGCCAATAGTGGCCCAGGGAAGGGGGGCCACGGGACCCCCTCCCTTACACATAATTTTAAAAAAAACACTAGGCCAGGCCCCTGGGGATGGGGTCCCCAGGACCAAAAGTGGCCCAGGGAAGGGGGGCCACGCGGGCCCCCTCCCGTTTTAATAATAATTTTTTAAAAAAAGGAAATGCCCGGGGGATGGGGTCCCCAGGGCCCAAAAATTACTAAGAGAAGGGGGTCCACACAGCCCCCCTTCTGAAAAAATAAATAAAAGAGAACTAGCATCTTGCCGGAGGCCCCGCCCCTCCCTGCACCATTATGCAAATGCACCTCCTGGAGTGTTCTGGGTTGGGGGATTAAGTACCCTAGAATCTTAAGGGTCCTTAGGGGCCAACTAGCCCACCAGGTACCTCCAGTAAGCCCCGCACAGTGGGATTGCTGAGAGGTGGTCTGAGGCCATGCCTCTTTTTACACCACTGTGCAAATGTGCCTCTTGGCGCACTGCTGGTGGGGCGATGAGGTCCTCTTGTGTTCTGAGGACCCCAAGACTGAAGTGGACTTCATCCCCCGAGCAGCAGTGTGCCAGGAGGTGCATTTACAGAGTGGTGTAAAAAGGGGGCATGACCTCGGACCACTCTCAGCAATCCTGCTGTGTGGGGCTTACTGGAGGTACCTGGTGGGTTAGTTGGCCCCCAGGGATCCTCAGGAGGCAAGGGGACTTAATCCCCCAACCAAGAGCACACCAGGAGGCATGTTTGCAGAGTGGTGGACAAAAGGGGCATGGCCTGTGTCCACCTATCAGCAATCCCACGATCTGGGGCATACTGGAGGTATCAGGTAGGCTAGTTGGCCCCTAACAACCCCCAACAGAGAAGTGGACTTTAATCCCCATCCAAGAGCGTGCCAGGGAGCGCGTTTGCAGAGTGGTGGGGAAAGGGGGCGTGGCCTGCTATGAGAACTTAGCAATGCTGCTGTGTGACTTACTGGAGGTAATAGGAGGGGTAGTTGGCCCCCAAGGTTGTCTTCGGAGCCAACTACCCCTGCTGTTACCTCCACTAAGGCCCACACAATTGGGATTGCTAAGAGGTCTTCGGAGGCCACACCCCCCTTTCTACACCACTCTGCAAACGCGCCTCCTGGCACAGTACTGGTTGGGGGATAAAGTTCACTTTACTCCTGAGGGACTTTGGGGGCCAAGAAGCCCTCCTGGTACCTCCTGTAAGTCCTACGCAGCGGAATTCCTGAGCGCTGGTTGGAGACCCAGCCCCCTTTCTCCACCACTCTGCAAACACAACTACCAGTTAAAGAAGGATTTGTAATGTAATAGGTCTTGCATTTGCAAGAGTTAGAGCTAGTGGCGATGTAAATGTAAACATTTTTTACAAATGCTTTTTGGAGTGGAGTGGATGTACGTTGTGTGTATTGGAATTATGTGTATGTTGTGCAGTGAAATTATGTGGATAGAAAGTATGTGGTATTTAGTGCATAGGAATTATGTAGAGTGGGATTATGTGTTATGGAGAGTAATAATGTGGTATGGTAGTCTGTGTTGTGGAGTGGTAACCTCAGGTTTAGTCTTCCTTGTTTCCATAGAAGCTAAACTATGAACTCAATGAGACAGAAAAAGAAGGAATCACTGAGGAGCACTTCTGGACCTAGTCAGAGGTATGAGCAGGGCCGCTGGAATTATGCGACTGTTTGGCTGCACCGAGTTTCGCACAGTTATACATTTTCCGCATTAGCCACATAATCCGTCATCTGCTGCCTAATCTGCAGATTTGAAAAAAAAGCCTTGTTTCTGGCTCAAACGTTACCAAGAATGCAGCAACAAGTGTTACAGCATGGTGGAAGGGCCTTTGCAAACCTAGTATGGTCACATGTTACTTATTGCTAAAAGTGGGTGTTACATTGGTACTAATGGTGTGCAAACCACTCTTGCTTCTTTCTGCGCCTCTCTTGCCTCTTTCTGCATTTCTGTTGCTTCTTTCTGCACCTTTCTTTCTTTTTCTGCACTTCTCTTGCCTCTTTATGCAAATCTCTTCTACTTTCTGCACCTCTTTTGCCTCTTTCTGTACCTCTGTTGCCTCTTTCTTCATCTCACTTGCTTCTTTGTGCACCCCTCTTGCCTCTTTCTGCACCTCTCTTGCCTCTTTCTGCACCCCTTTTCCCTCTTTCTGCACTCCCCCTGCCTCTTTCTGCACCTCTGTTCCTTTTTTCTGCACTTCTTTTGTTTCTTTCTGCACCTCTCTTGCTTCTTTCTGCACCCCTCTCCCCCTTTCTGTATCTCTGTTGCTTCTTTCTGCACTTCTCTTGTCTCTTTCTCCACCCCTCTTCCCTCTTTCAGCATTTCTTTTGTTTCTTTCTGCACCTCTCACTTCTTTCGGTACCCCATTTCCCTCTCTCTGCACCCCTCTTCCCTCTTTCTGCACCCCTCTTGCCTCCTTCTGCACCTCTGTTCCTTCTTTCTTCACTTCTTCTGTTTCTTTCTGCAGCTCTCTTGCTTCTTTCTGCACCACCTTGCCTCTTTCTCAACCCATCCACCCTCTTTCTGCACCCCTGTTGCCTCTTTATGCACCTATGTTCTTTCTTTCTGCACTTCTTTTGTTTCTTTCTGCACATCTATTCCTTCTTTATGCACACCACGTGGCTCTTGTTGCACCCCTCTTGCCTGTTTCTGCACCTCTGTTCCTTCTTTCTGCACTTCTTTTGTTTCTTTCTGTACCTCTTGCTTCTTTCTGTATCCCTTTAGCCTCTTTCTGTACCCCTCTTGCCTCATTCTGCACCTCTGTTTCTTCTTTCTGCACTTCTTTTGTTTCTTTCTGCAGCTCTCATGCTTCTTTCTGCACCCCCTTGCCTCTTTCTCCACCCCTCTTCCCTCTTTCTGCACCCCTGTTGCCCCTTTCTGCACCTCTGTTCCTTCTTTCTGCACTTCTTTTGATTCTTTCTGCACGTCTCTTGCTTCTTTCTGTACCCCTTGTGCCTCTTTCTGCACCCCTCTTCCCTCTTTTTGCACCCCTCTTGCCTCTTTCTGCACCTCTGTTGCTTCTTTCTGCACTCCTCTTGCTCTTTCTACACCTCTCTTGCTTCTTTCTGCACCACTTGTGCTTCTTTCTGCACCCCTCTTCCCTGTTTCTGCACACAATTTGCCTCTTTCTGCACCTCTGTTCCTTCTTTCTGTACTTCTTTTTTTCTTTCTGCAGCTCTCTTGCTTCTTTCTGCACCCCTCCTGCCTCTTTCGCCACCCTTCATCCCTCTTTTTTCACCTCTGGTGCTTCTTTCTGCACTTCTCTTGCTTCTTTCTGCACCTCTGTCCTTCTTTCTGCAACCCTTGTGCATCTTTCTGCACCCCGCTTCCTTCTTTCTGCACCCCTCTTGCCTCTTTCTGTACCTCTATTCCTTCTTTCTGCACTTCTTTTGTTTCTTTCTGCAACTCTTGCTTCTTTCTTCACGCCTCTTGCTTCTTTCTGCACCCCTCGTGCCACTTTCACACCCCTCTTCCTGCATCCCTCTTGCCTCTTTCTGCACCTCTGTTCTTTCTGCACTTCTTTTGTTTTTTTCTGCACCTCTCTACTTTCTTTCTGTATCCCTCATCCCTCGTTCTGCACCACTGTTGCTTCTTTCTGCACTTCTCTTGCTTCTTTCTGCACCTCTGTTCTTCTTTCTGCAACCCTTGTGCCTCTTTCTGTATCCCTCTTCCCTCTTTCTGCACAGCTCTTGCCTCTTTCTGCACCTATGTTCCTTCTTTCTGCACTTCTTTTGTTTCCTTCTGCACCTCTCTAGCTTCTTTCTGTATCCCTCTTGACTCTTTCTCCACCCCACTTCTCCCTTTCTACACTCCTCTTGCCTCTTTCTGCACCTCTGTTGCTTCTTTCTGCACTTCTTTTGTTTCTTTCTGCACCCCTCTTGCCTCTTTCTGCACATCTGTTCCTTCTTTCTGCACTTCTTTTGTTTCTTTCTGCACCTCTTGCTTCTTTCTGCACCCCTTTTGCCTCTTTCTGCACCCCTCTTGCCTCTTTCTGCACCTCTGTTCCTTCTTTCTGCTCTTCTTTTGTTTCTTTCTGCAGCTCTCTTGCTTCTTTCTGCACTCCCTTGCTTCTTCCTCCACCCCTCTTCCCTATTTCTTAACCCCTGTTGACTCTTTCTGCACCTCTGTTCCTTCTTTCTTCACTTCTTTTCTTTCTTGCTGCACATCTCTTGCTTTTTCTGTATCCCTCGTGCCTCTTTCTGCACCCCTCTTTCTTCTTTTTGCTCTACTCTTGCCTCTTTCTGCACCTCTGTTCCTTGTATTTGCTCTTCATTTGTTTCTTTCTGCACTTCTCTTGCTTATTTCTGCACCCCTCTTGCCACTTTCTAGACCCCGCTTGCCAGTTTCTCCATCCCTGTTCCCCATTTTTGCATCTCTGTTGCTTCTTTCTGCACTTCTCTTGCCTCTTTCTCCACCCCTCAACCCTCTTTCTGCACCTCTGTTGCTTCTTTCTGCACTTCTCTTGCTTCTTTCTGCACCTTTGTCCCTTCTTTCTGCAACCCTTGTGCCTCTTTCTGCACCCCTCTTCCCTCTTTCTGCACCCCTCTTCCCTCTTTCTGCACCTGTTCATTCTTTCTGCACTTCTTTTGTTTCTTTCTGCAACTCTCTTGCTTCTTTCTGCACCCCTCTTCCCTCTTTCTGCACCCCTCTTGCCTCTTTATGTACCTCTGTTCCTTGTTTCTGCTCTTCTTTTCTTTCTTTCTGCACCTCTCTTGCTTCTTTCTGCACCCCTCTTGCCACTTTCTCCACCCCTGTTCCCCCTTTTGGCATCTCTTTTGCTTCTTTATGCACTTCTCTTCCCTCTTTCTCCACCCCTCATCCCTCTTTCTGCACCTCTGTTGCTTCTTTCTGCACTTCTCTTGCTTCTCTCTGCACCTCTGTCCCTTCTTTCTGCAACCCTTGTGCCTCTTTCTGCACCCCTCTTCCCTCTTTCTGCACCACTCTTCCCTCTTTCTGCACCTCGGTTCCTTCTATCTGCACCTCTTTTGTTTCTTTCTTCAACTGTCTTGCTTCTTTCTTCACGCCTCTTGCTTCTTTCTGCACCCCTCGTGCCTCTTTCACACCCCTCTTCCCTCTTTCTGCACCCCTCTTGCCTCTTTCTGAACCTCTGTTCCTTCTTTCTGCACTTCTTTTGTTTATTTCTGCCCCTCTCTAGTTTCTTTCTGTATCCCTCATCCCTCTTTCTGCACCACTGTTGCTTCATTTGGCACTTCTCTTGCTTCTTTCTGCACCACTGTCCCTTCTTTCTGCAACCCTTGTGCCTCTTTCTGTAGCCCTCTTCCTTCTTTCTGCACCCCTCTTGCCTCTTTCTGCAACTCTCTTGCTTCTTTCTGCACGCCTCTTGCTTCTTTCTGCACCCCTCTTGCCTCTTTTACACCCCTCTTCCCTCTTTCTGCACCCCTCTTGCCTCTTTCTGCACCTCTGTTCCTTCTTTCTGCACTTCTTTTGTTTCCTTGTGCACCTCTCTAGCTTCTTTCTGTATCCCTCTTGCCTCTTTCTCTACCCCACTTCCCCCTTTCTACACTCCTCTTGTCTCTTTCTGCACCTCTGTTGCCTCTTTCTGCACTTCTTTTGTTTCTTTCTGCGCCCCTCTTGCCTCTTTCTGCACCTCTGTTCCTTCTTGCTGCACTTCTTTTGTTTATGTCCACACCTCTTGCTTCTTTCTGCACCTCTTTTGCCTCTTTCTGCACCCCTCTTGCCGCTTTCTGCATCTCTGTTCCTTCTTTCTGCACTACTCTTGCTTCTTTCTGCATCCCCTTGCCTCTTCCTCCACCCCTCTTTCTTCACCACTGTTGCCTCTTTCTGCACCTCTGTCCTACTTTCTTCACTTCTTTTCTTTCATGCTGCACATCTCTTGCTTCCTACTGCATCCCTCATGCCTCTTTCTGCACCCCTCTTCCCTCTTTTTGCTCCACTCTTGCCTCTTTCTGCACCTCTGTTACTTCTTTCTGCACTACTCTTGCTTCTTTCTGCACCTCTTTGCTTCTTTCTGCACCACTCGTGCTTTTTCCACACCCTCTACCCTCTTTCTGCACCCCTCTTGCCTCTTTCTGCACCTCTGTTCCTTGTTTCTGCACCCCTCTTGCACTTTCTCCACCCCTGTTCCCCCTTTTTGCATCTCTTTTGCTTCTTTCTGTACTTCTCTTGCCTCTTTCTCCACCCCTCATCCCTCTTTCTGCACCTCTGTTGATTCTTTGTGCACTTCTTTTGTTTCTTTCTGCACCTCTCTTGCTTCTTTCTGCACCCCTCTTGCACTTTCTCCACCCCTGTTCCCCCTTTTTGCATCTCTTTTGCTTCTTTCTGTACTTCTCTTGCCTCTTTCTCCACCCCTCATCCCTCTTTCTGCACCTCTGTTGATTCTTTGTGCACTTCTCTTGGTTCTTTCTGCACCTCTGTCCCTTCTTTCTGCAACCCTTGTGCCTCTTTCTGCACCCCTCTTCCCTCTTCCTGTACCCCTCTTCCCTCTTTCTGCACCTCTGTTCCTTCTTTCTGCACTTCTTTGTTTCTTTCTGCAACTCTCTTGCTTCTTTCTGCACCCCTCTTGCTTCTTTTGCACCCTTGTGCCTCTTTTATACCCCTCTTTCTTCTTTCTGCACCCCTCTTGCCTCTTTCTGTTCCTCTGTTATTTCTTTCTGCACTTCTTTTGTTTCTTTCTGTACCTCTCTTGTTTCTTTCTGTATCCCTCTTGCCTCTGTCTCCATCCCACTTCCCCCTTTCTGCATCTCTTGCTTCTTTATGCACTTCTCTTGATCCTTTCTGCACCTCTATTTGCTTCTTTCTGCACCACTTGTGCTTCTTTCTGCAGCCCTCTATCCTCTTTCTGCACCCCTCTTGCCTCTTTCTGCACCTCTGTTCCTTGTTTCTGCTCTTCTTTTGTTTCTTTCTACACCTCTCTTGTTTCTTTCTGCACCCCTCTTGCCACTTTCTCTACCCCTGTTCCCCCTTATGCATCTCTTTTCCTTCTTTCTGCACTTCTCTTGCCTCTTTCTCCACCCCTCATCCCTCTTTCGGCACCTCTGTTGCTTCTTTCTGCAATTCTCTTGATTTTTTCTGCACTTCTGTTCCTTCTTTCTGCACTTTTTTGTTTCTTTCTGCAACTCTCTTGCTTCTTTCTGTATCCCTCTTGCTTCTTACTGCACCCTTGTGCCTCTTTTATACCCCTCTTCCTTCTTTCTGCACCCCTCTTGCCTCTTTCTGTACCTCTGTTCCTTCTTTCTGCACTTCTTTTGTTTCTTTCTGCACCCCTCTTGTTTCTTTCTGTATCCCTCTTGCCTCTTTCTCCAACCAACTTCCCCCTCTCTGCATCTCCTGCTTCTTTATGCATTTCTCTTGCTTCTTTCTGCACCTCTTTGCTTCTTTTTGCACCACTCGTGCTTCTTTCTGCACCCCTCTACCCTCTTTCTGCACCCCTCTTTCCTCTTTCTGCACCCCTGTTTCTTGTTTCTGCTCTTCTTTTGTTTCTTTCTGCACCCCTCTTGCCACTTTCTCCACCTCTGTTCCCCCTTTTTGCATCTCTTTTGCTTCTTTCTGCACTTCTCTTGCCTCTTTCCCCACCCCTCATCCCTCTTTCTGCACCCCTGTGCCTCTTTCTGCACCCCTCTTCCTGCACCCCTATTCCCTCTTTCTGCACCTCTGTTCCTTCTTTCTGCACTTCTTTTGTTTCTTTCTGCAACTCTCTTGCTTCTTTCTGCACCCCTCTTGCTTCTTTCTGCACCCTCGTGCCTCTTTTATACCTCTCTTCCTTCTTTCTGCACCCCTCTTGCCTCTTTCTGTACCACTGCTCCTTCTTTCTGCACTTCTCTTGTTTCTTTCTGCACCACTCTTGTTTCTTTCTGTATCCCTCTTGCCTCTTTCTCCACCCCCTTCCCCCTTTCTGCATCTCTTGCTTCTTTATGAACTTCTCTAGCTTCTTTCTGCACCTCTCTTTGCTTCTTTCTGCACCACTTGTGCTTCTTTCCGCACCCCTCTACCCTCTTTCTGCACCCCTCTTGCCTCTTTCTGCACCTCTGTTCCTTGTTTCTGCTCTTCTTTTGTTTCTTTCTACACCTCTCTTGCTTCTTTCTGCACCCCTCTTGCCACTTTCTCCACCCCTGTTCTCCCTTTTGCATCTCTTTTCCTTCTTAATGGACTGCTCTTGCCTCTTTCTCCACCCCTCATCCCTCTATCTGCACCTCTGTTGCTTCTTTCTGCAATTCTCTTACTTCTTTCTGCACTTCTGTTCCTTCTTTCTGCACTTCTTTTGTTTCTTTCTGCAACTCTATTGCTTCTTTCTGTATCCCTCTTCCTTATTTCTGCACCCTTGTGCCTCTTTTATACCCCTCTTCCTTCTTTCTGCACCCCTCTTGCCTCTTTCAGTACCTCTGTTCCTTCTTTCTGCACTTCTTTTGTTTCTTTCTGCACCCCTCTTGTTTCTTTCTGTATCCCTCTTGCCTCTTTCTCCACCCGACTTCCCCCTTTCTGCATCTCCTGCTTCTTTATGCATTTCTCTTGCTTCTTTCTGCACCTCTCTTGCTTCTTTCTGCACCCCTCGTGCCTCTTTCTGCATCCCTCCTCCCTCTTTCTGCACTCCCCTTGCCTCTTTCTGCACCTCTGTTGCTTCATTTTGCACTTCTTTTGTTTCTTTCTGCACCACTCTTGCCTCTTTCTGCACCTCTATTTCTTCTTTCTGCACTACTCTTGCTTCTTTCTGCACCTCTTTGTTGCTTTCTGCACCACCCGTGCTTCTTTCTGCACCCCTCTTCCCTCTTTCTGCACCACTCTTGCCTCTTTCAGCACCTCTGTTCCTTCTTTCTGCTCTACATTTGTTTCTTTCTGCACCTGTCTTGCTTCTTTCTGCACCCCTCTTGCTATTTTCTCCACCCCTGTTCCCCCTGTTTGCATCTCTGTTGCTTCTTTCTGCACTTCTCTTGACTGTTTCCCCACCCCTCAACCCTTTCTGCACCTCTGTTGCTTCTTTCTGAACTTCTCTTCCTTAATTATGCACCTCTGTCCCTTCTTCTTTCTGCAACCCTTGTGCCTCTTTCTGCACCCCCTCCCCTCTTTCTGCACCCCTCTTCCCTCTTTCTGCACCTCTGTTCCTTCTTTCTGCACTTCTTTTGTTTCTTTCTGCAACTCTCTTGCTTCTTTCTACACCCCTCTTGCTTCTTTCTGCACCCCTCTTGCCTCTTTATGCACCTCTGTTCCTTCTTTCTGTACTTCTTTTGTTTCTTTCTGCACCTCTCTTGTTTATTTCTGTATCCCTTTTGCCTCTTTCTCCACCCCACTTCCCCCTTTCTGCATCTCTGTTGCTTCTTTATGCACTTCTCTTGCTTCTTC
This sequence comes from Calotriton arnoldi, assembly GCA_963921515.1. Classification (NCBI taxonomy): domain Eukaryota; kingdom Metazoa; phylum Chordata; class Amphibia; order Caudata; family Salamandridae; genus Calotriton; species Calotriton arnoldi. Next base: position 20,784 of record CAWUFW010019801.1, read on the forward strand.
CTACACCTCTCTTGTTTCTTTCTGCACCCCTCATGCCTCTTTCTTTACCCCTCTTCCTCTTTCTGCACTACTCTTGCCTCTTTCTGCACCTCTGTTGCTTCTTTATGCAATTCTTTTGTTTCTTTCTGCAACCTTCTTGCCTCTTTCTGCACCTCTGTTCCTTTTTTCTGCACTTCTTTTGTTTCTTTCTGCACCTCTTGCTTCTTTCTGTACCCCTTTTGCCTCTTTCTTCACCCCTCTTGCCTCTTTCTGCACCTCTGTTGCTTCTTTCTGCACTACTCTTGCTTCTTTCTGCAACTCTTTGCTTCTTTCTGCACCACTCGTGCTTCATTCTGCACCCCTCTTCCTTCTTTCTGAAGCCCTCTTGCCTCTTTCTGCACCTCAGTTCCTTCTTTCTGCACTTCTTTTGTTTCTTTCTGCACCTCTCTTGTTTCTTTCTGTATCCCTCTTGCCTCTTTCTCCAACCTACTTCCCCCTTTCTGCACTCCTCTTGCCTATTTCTGCACCTCTGTTCCTTCTTTCTGCTCTTCTTTTGTTTCTTTCTGCAGCTCTCTTGCTTATTTCTGCAACCCCTTGCCTCTTTCTCCACTCCTCTTCCCTCTTTCTGCACCCCTCTTGCCTCTTTCTGCACCTCTGTTCCTTGTTTCTGCTCTTCTTTTGTTTCTTTCTGCACCTCTCTTGCTTCTTTCTGCACCCCTCTTGCTCTTTCTCCACCCCTGTTCCCCCTTTTTGCATCTCTTTTGCTTCTTTCTGCACTTCTCTTGCCTCTTTCTCCACCCCTCATCCCTCTTTCTGCACCTCTGTTGATTCTTTGTGCACTTCTCTTGGTTCTTTCTGCACCTCTGTCCCTTCTTTCTGCAACCCTTGTGCCTCTTTCTGCACCCCTCTTCCCTCTTCCTGTACCCCTCTTCCCTCTTTCTGCACCTCTGTTCCTTCTTACTGCACTTCTTTGTTTCTTTTGCACCCTTGTGCCTCTTTTATACCCCTCTTTCTTCTTTCTGCACCCCCCTTGCCTCTTTCTGTACATCTGTTATTTCTTTCTGCACTTCTTTTGTTTCTTTCTGTACCTCTCTTGTTTCTTTCTGTATCCCTCTTGCCTCTTTCTCCATCCCACTTCCCCCTTTCTGCATCTCTTGCTTCTTTATGCACTTCTCTTGCTTCTTTCTGCACCTCTATTTGCTTCTTTCTGCACCACTTGTGCTTCTTTCTGCAGCCCTCTATCCTCTTTCTGCACCCCTCTTGCCTCTTTCTGCACCTCTGTTCCTTGTTTCTGCTCTTCTTTTGTTTCTTTCTACACCTCTCTTGTTTCTTTCTGCACCCCTCTTGCCACTTTCTCTACCCCTGTTCCCCCTTATGCATCTCTTTTCCTTCTTTCTGCACTTCTCTTGCCTCTTTCTCCACCCCTCATCCCTCTTTCGGCACCTCTGTTGCTTCTTTCTGCAATTCTCTTGATTTTTTCTGCACTTCTGTTCCTTCTTTCTGCACTTCTTTTGTTTCTTTCTGCAACTCTCTTGCTTCTTTCTGTATCCCTCTTGCTTCTTACTGCACCCTTGTGCCTCTTTTATACCCCTCTTCCTTCTTTCTGCACCCCTTTGCCTCTTTCTGTACCTCTGTTCCTTCTTTCTGCACTTCTTTTGTTTCTTTCTGCACCTCTCTTGTTTCTTTCTGTATCCCTCTTGCCTCTTTCTCCAACCAACTTCCCCCTCTCTGCATCTCCTGCTTCTTTATGCATTTCTCTTGCTTCTTTCTGCACCTCTTTGCTTCTTTTTGCACCACTCGTGCTTCTTTCTGCACCCCTCTACCCTCTTTCTGCACCCCTCTTTCCTCTTTCTGCACCCCTGTTTCTTGTTTCTGCTCTTCTTTTGTTTCTTTCTGCACCCCTCTTGCCACTTTCTCCACCTCTGTTCCCCCTTTTTGCATCTCTTTTGCTTCTTTCTGCACTTCTCTTGCCTCTTTCCCCACCCCTCATCCCTCTTTCTGCACCCCTGTGCCTCTTTCTGCACCCCTCTTCCTGCACCCCTATTCCCTCTTTCTGCACCTCTGTTCCTTCTTTCTGCACTTCTTTTGTTTCTTTCTGCAACTCTCTTGCTTCTTTCTGCACCCCTCTTTCTTCTTTCTGCACCCTCGTGCCTCTTTTATACCTCTCTTCCTTCTTTCTGCACCCCTCTTGCCTCTTTCTGTACCACTTTTCCTTCTTTCTGCACTTCTCTTGTTTCTTTCTGCACCACTCTTGTTTCTTTCTGTATCCCTCTTGCCTCTTTCTCCACCCCCCTTCCCCCTTTCTGCATCTCTTGCTTCTTTATGAACTTCTCTAGCTTCTTTCTGCACCTCTCTTTGCTTCTTTCTGCACCACTTGTGCTTCTTTCCGCACCCCTCTACCCTCTTTCTGCACCCCTCTTGCCTCTTTCTGCACCTCTGTTCTTTGTTTCTGCTCTTCTTTTGTTTCTTTCTACACCTCTCTTGCTTCTTTCTGCACCCCTCTTGCCACTTTCTCCACCCCTGTTCTCCCTTTTGCATCTATTTTCCTTCTTAATGGACTGCTCTTGCCTCTTTCTCCACCCCTCATCCCTCTATCTGCACCTCTGTTGCTTCTTTCTGCAATTCTCTTACTTCTTTCTGCACTTCTGTTCCTTCTTTCTGCACTTCTTTTGTTTCTTTCTGCAACTCTCTTGCTTCTTTCTGTATCCCTCTTCCTTCTTTCTGCACCCTTGTGCCTCTTTTATACCCCTCTTCCTTCTTTCTGCACCCCTCTTGCCTCTTTCAGTACCTCTGTTCCTTCTTTCTGCACTTCTTTTGTTTCTTTCTGCACCCCTCTTGTTTCTTTCTGTATCCCTCTTGCCTCTTTCTCCACCCGACTTCCCCCTTTCTGCATCTCCTGCTTCTTTATGCATTTGTCTTGCTTCTTTCTGCACCTCTCTTGCTTCTTTCTGCACCCCTCGTGCCTCTTTCTGCATCCCTCTTCCCTCTTTCTGCACCCCCCTTGCCTCTTTCTGCACCTCTGTTGCTTCATTCTGCACTTCTTTTGTTTCTTTCTGCACCACTCTTGCCTCTTTCTGCACCTCTATTTCTTCTTTCTGCACTACTCTTGCTTCTTTCTGCACCTCTTTGTTGCTTTCTGCACCACCCATGCTTCTTTCTGCACCCCTCTTCCCTCTTTCTGCACCACTCTTGCCTCTTTCAGCACCTCTGTTCCTTCTTTCTGCTCTACATTTGTTTCTTTCTGCACCTGTCTTGCTTCTTTCTGCACCCCTCTTGCTATTTTCTCCACCCCTGTTCCCCCTGTTTGCATCTCTGTTGCTTCTTTCTGCACTTCTCTTGACTGTTTCCCCACCCCTCAACCCTTTCTGCACCTCTGTTGCTTCTTTCTGAACTTCTCTTCCTTAATTATGCACCTCTGTCCCTTCTTCTTTCTGCAACCCTTGTGCCTCTTTCTGCACCCCCTCCCCTCTTTCTGCACCCCTCTTCCCTCTTTCTGCACCTCTGTTCCTTCTTTCTGCACTTCTTTTGTTTCTTTCTGCAACTCTCTTGCTTATTTCTACACCCCTCTTGCTTCTTTCTGCACCCCTCTTGCCTCTTTCTGCACCTCTGTTCCTTCTTTCTGTACTTCTTTTGTTTCTTTCTGCACCTCTCTTGTTTATTTCTGTATCCCTTTTGCCTCTTTCTCCACCCCACTTCCCCCTTTCTGCATCTCTGTTGCTTCTTTATGCACTTCTCTTGCTTCTTCCTACACCTCTCTTGTTTCTTTCTGCACCCCTCATGCCTCTTTCTTTACCCCTCTTCCTCTTTCTGCACTCCTCTTGCCTCTTTCTGCACCTCTGTTGCTTCTTTATGCAATTCTTTTGTTTCTTTCTGCACCCCTCTTGCCTCTTTCTGCACCTCTGTTCCTTTTTTCTGCACTTCTTATGTTTCTTTCTGCACCTCTTGCTTCTTTCTGTACCCCTTTTGCCTCTTTCATCACCCCTCTTGCCTCTTTTCTGCACCTCTGTTGCTTCTTTCTGCACTACTCTTGCTTCTTTCTGCAACTCTTTGCTTCTTTCTGCACCACTCGTGCTTCATTCTGCACCCCTCTTCCTTCTTTCTGTAGCCCTCTTGCCTCTTTCTGCACCTCAGTTTCTTCTTTCTGCACTTCTTTTGTTTCTTTCTGCACCTCTCTTGTTTCTTTCTGTATCCCTCTTGCCTCTTTCTCCAACCTACTTCCCCCTTTCTGCACTCCTCTTGCCTATTTCTGCACCTCTGTTCCTTCTTTCTGCTCTTCTTTTTGTTTCTTTCTGCAGCTCTCTTGCTTCTTTCTGCACCACCTTGCCTCTTTCTCCACCCATCCACCCTCTTTCTGCACCCCTGTTGCCTCTTTATGCACCTATGTTCTTTCTTTCTGCACTTCTTTTGTTTCTTTCTGCACATCTATTCCTTCTTTATGCACACCACGTGGCTCTTGTTGCACCCCTCTTGCCTGTTTCTGCACCTCTGTTGCTTCTTTCTGCACTCCTCTTGATTCTTTCTGCACTCCTCGTGCCTCTTTCTGCACCTCTGTTCCTTCTTTCTGCACTTCTTTTGTTTCTTTCTGTACCTCTTGCTTCTTTCTGTATCCCTTTAGCCTCTTTCTGTACCCCTCTTGCCTCATTCTGCACCTCTGTTTCTTCTTTCTGCACTTCTTTTGTTTCTTTCTGCAGCTCTCATGCTTCTTTCTGCACCCCCTTGCCTCTTTCTCCACCCCTCTTCCCTCTTTCTGCACCCCTGTTGCCCCTTTCTGCACCTCTGTTCCTTCTTTCTGCACTTCTTTTGATTCTTTCTGCACGTCTCTTGCTTCTTTCTGTACCCCTCGTGCCTCTTTCTGCACCCCTCTTGCCTCTTTTTGCACCTCTGTTGCTTCTTTCTGCACTCCTCTTGATCTTTCTACACCTCTCTTGCTTCTTTCTGCACCACTTGTGCTTCTTTCTGCACCCCTCTTCCCTGTTTCTACACACAACTTGCCTCTTTCTGCACCTCTGTTCCTTCTTTCTGTACTTCTTTTTTCTTTCTGCAGCTCTCTTGCTTCTTTCTGCACCCTCCTGCCTCTTTCTCCACCCTTCATCCCTCTTTTTTCACCTCTGGTGCTTCTTTCTGCACTTCTCTTGCTTCTTTCTGCACCTCTGTCCTTCTTTCTGCAACCCTTGTGCATCTTTCTGCACCCCGCTTCCTTCTTTCTGCACCCCTCTTGCCTCTTTCTGCACCTCTATTCCTTCTTTCTGCACTTCTTTTGTTTCTTTCTGTAACTCTTGCTTCTTTCTTCATGCCTCTTGCTTCTTTCTGCACCCCTCGTGCCACTTTCACACCCCTCTTCCTGCATCCCTCTTGCCTCTTTCTGCACCTCTGTTCTTTCTGCACTTCTTCTGTTTTTTTCTGCACCTCTCTACTTTCTTTCTGTATCCCTCATCCCTCGTTCTGCACCACTGTTGCTTCTTTCTGCACTTCTCTTGCTTCTTTCTGCACCTCTGTTCTTCTTTCTGCAACCCTTGTGCCTCTTTCTGTATCCCTCTTCCCTCTTTCTGCACAGCTCGTGCCTCTTTCTGCACCTATGTTCCTTCTTTCTGCACTTCTTTTGTTTCCTTCTGCACCTCTCTAGCTTCTTTCTGTATCCCTCTTGACTCTTTCTCCACCCCACTTCCCCCTTTCTACACTCCTCTTGCCTCTTTCTGCACCTCTGTTGCTTCTTTCTGCACTTCTTTTGTTTCTTTCTGCACCCCTCTCGCCTCTTTCTGCACATCTGTTCCTTCTTTCTGCACTTCTTTTGTTTCTTTCTGCACCTCTTGCTTCTTTCTGCACCCCTTTTGCCTCTTTCTGCACCCCTCTTGCCTCTTTCTGCATCTCTGTTCCTTCTTTCTGCTCTTCTTTTGTTTCTTTCTGCAGCTCTCTTGCTTCTTTCTGCACTCCCTTGCTTCTTCCTCCACCCCTCTTCCCTATTTCTTAACCCCTGTTGACTCTTTCTGCACCTCTGTTCCTTCTTTCTTCACTTCTTTTCTTTCTTGCTGCACATCTCTTGCTTTTTCTGTATCCCTCGTGCCTCTTTCTGCACCCCTCTTTCTTCTTTTTGCTCTACTTTTGCCTCTTTCTGCACCTCTGTTCCTTGTATTTGCTCTTCATTTGTTTCTTTCTGCACTTCTCTTGCTTATTTCTGCACCCCTCTTGCCACTTTCTAGACCCCGCTTGCCAGTTTCTCCATCCCTGTTCCCCATTTTTGCATCTCTGTTGCTTCTTTCTGCACTTCTCTTGCCTCTTTCTCCACCCCTCAACCCTCTTTCTGCACCTCTGTTGCTTCTTTCTGCACTTCTCTTGCTTCTTTCTGCACCTTTGTCCCTTCTTTCTGCAACCCTTGTGCCTCTTTCTGCACCCCTCTTCCCTATTTCTGCACCTGTTCATTCTTTCTGCACTTCTTTTGTTTCTTTCTGCAACTCTCTTGCTTCTTTCTGCACCCCTCTTCCCTCTTTCTGCACCCCTCTTGCCTCTTTCTGTACCTCTGTTCCTTGTTTCTGCTCTTATTTTGTTTCTTTCTGCACCTCTCTTGCTTCTTTCTGCACCCCTCTTGCCACTTTCTCCACCCCTGTTCCCCCTTTTGGCATCTCTTTTGCTTCTTTATGCACTTCTCTTCCCTCTTTCTCCACCCCTCATCCCTCTTTCTGCACCTCTGTTGCTTCTTTCTGCACTTCTCTTGCTTCTCTCTGCACCTCTGTCCCTTCTTTCTGCAACCCTTGTGCCTCTTTCTGCACCCCTCTTCCCTCTTTCTGCACCACTCGTCCCTCTTTCTGCACCTCGGTTCCTTCTATCTGCACCTCTTTTGTTTCTTTCTTCAACTGTCTTGCTTCTTTCTTCACGCCTCTTGCTTCTTTCTGCACCCTCGTGCCTCTTTCACACCCCTCTTCCCTCTTTCTGCACCCCTCTTGCCTCTTTCTGAACCTCTGTTCCTTCTTTCTGCACTTCTTTTGTTTATTTCTGCCCCTCTCTAGTTTCTTTCTGTATCCCTCATCCCTCTTTCTGCACCACTGTTGCTTCATTTGGCACTTCTCTTGCTTCTTTCTGCACCACTGTCCCTTCTTTCTGCAACCCTTGTGCCTCTTTCTGTAGCCCTCTTCCTTCTTTCTGCACCCCTCTAGCCTCTTTCTGCAACTCTCCTGCTTCTTTCTGCATGCCTCTTGCTTCTTTCTGCACCCCTCTTGCCTCTTTTACACCCCTCTTCCCTCTTTCTGCACCCCTCTTGCCTCTTTCTGCACCTCTGTTCCTTCTTTCTGCACTTCTTTTGTTTCCTTGAGCACCTCTCTAGCTTCTTTCTGTATCCCTCTTGCCTCTTTCTCTACCCCACTTCCCCTTTCTACACTCCTCTTGTCTCTTTCTGCACCTCTGTTGCCTCTTTCTGCACTTCTTTTGTTTCTTTCTGCGCCCCTCTTGCCTCTTTCTGCACCTCTGTTCCTTCTTGCTGCACTTCTTTTGTTTATGTCCACACCTCTTGCTTCTTTCTGCACCTCTTTTGCCTCTTTCTGCACCCCTCTTGCCTCTTTCTGCATCTCTGTTCCTTCTTTCTGCACTACTCTTGCTTCTTTCTGCATCCCCTTGCCTCTTCCTCCACCCCTCTTCCCTCTTTCTTCACCACTGTTGCCTCTTTCTGCACCTCTGTCCTACTTTCTTCACTTCTTTTCTTTCATGCTGCACATCTCTTGCTTCCTACTGCATCCCTCATGCCTCTTTCTGCACCCCTCTTCCCTCTTTTTGCTCCACTCTTGCCTCTTTCTGCACCTCTGTTACTTCTTTCTGCACTACTCTTGCTTCTTTCTGCACCTCTTTGCTTCTTTCTGCACCACTCGTGCTTTTTCCACACCCCTCTACCCTCTTTCTGCACCCCTCTTGCCTCTTTCTGCACCTCTGTTCCTTGTTTCTGCTCTTCTTTTGTTTCTTTCTGCACCTCTCTTGCTTCTTTCTGCACCCCTCTTGCTCTTTCTCCACCCCTGTTCCCCCTTTTTGCATCTCTTTTGCTTCTTTCTGCACTTCTCTTGCCTCTTTCTCTACCCCTCATCCCTCTTTCTGCACCTCTGTTGATTCTTTGTGCACTTCTCTTGGTTCTTTCTGCACCTCTGTCCCTTCTTTCTGCAACCCTTGTGCCTCTTTCTGCACCCCTCTTCCTGTACCCCTCTTCCCTCTTTCTGCACCTCTGTTCCTTCTTTCTGCACTTCTTTGTTTCTTTCTGCAACTCTCTTGCTTCTTTCTGCACCCCTCTTGCTTCTTTTGCACCCTTGTGCCTCTTTTATACCCCTCTTTCTTCTTTCTGCACCACTCTTGCCTCTTTCTGTACCTCTGTTATTTCTTTCTGCACTTCTTTTGTTTCTTTCTGTACCTCTCTTGTTTCTTTCTGTATCCCTCTTGCCTCTTTCTCCATCCCACTTCCCCCTTTCTGCATCTCTTGCTTCTTTATGCACCTCTATTTGCTTCTTTCTGCACCACTTGTGCTTCTTTCTGCAGCCCTCTATCCTCTTTCTGCACCCCTCTTGCCTCTTTCTGCACCTCTGTTCCTTGTTTCTGCTCTTCTTTTGTTTCTTTCTACACCTCTCTTGTTTCTTTCTGCACCCCTCTTGCCACTTTCTCTACCCCTGTTCCCCCTTATGCATCTCTTTTCCTTCTTTCTGCACTTCTCTTGCCTCTTTCTCCACCCCTCATCCCTCTTTCGGCACCTCTGTTGCTTCTTTCTGCAATTCTCTTGATTTTTTCTGCACTTCTGTTCCTTCTTTCTGCACTTCTTTTGTTTCTTTCTGCAACTCTCTTGCTTCTTTCTGTATCCCTCTTGCTTCTTACTGCACCCTTGTGCCTCTTTCTATACCCCTCTTCCTTCTTTCTGCACCCCTCTTGCCTCTTTCTGTACCTCTGTTCCTTCTTTCTGCACTTCTTTTGTTTCTTTCTGCACCCCTCTTGTTTCTTTCTGTATCCCTCTTGCCTCTTTCTCCACCCAACTTCCCCCTCTCTGCATCTCCTTGCTTCTTTATGCATTTCTCTTGCTTCTTTCTGCACGTCTTTGCTTCTTTTTGCACCACTTGTGCTTCTTTCTGCACCCCTCTACCCTCTTTCTGCACCCCTCTTTCCTCTTTCTGCACCCCTGTTTCTTGTTTCTGCTCTTCTTTTGTTTCTTTCTGCACCCCTCTTGCCACTTTCTCCACCCCTGTTCCCCCTTTTTGCATCTCTTTTGCTTCTTTCTGCACTTCTCTTGCCTCTTTCCCCACCCCTCATCCCTCTTTCTGCACCCCTGTGCCTCTTTCTGCACCCCTCTTCCTGCACCCCTCTTCCCTCTTTCTGCACCTCTGTTCCTTCTTTCTGCACTTCTTTTGTTTCTTTCTGCAACTCTCTTGCTTCTTTCTGCACCCCTCTTGCTTCTTTCTGCACCCTCGTGCCTCTTTTATACCTCTCTTCCTTCTTTCTGCACCCCTCTTGCCTCTTTCTGTACCACTGCTCCTTCTTTCTGCACTTCTCTTGTTTCTTTCTGCACCACTCTTGTTTCTTTCTGTATCCTCTTTGCCTCTTTCTCCACCCTCTTCCCCTTTCTGCATCTCTTGCTTCTTTATGAACTTCTCTAGCTTCTTTCTGCACCTCTCTTTGCTTCTTTCTGCACCACTTGTGCTTCTTTCCGCACCCCTCTACCCTCTTTCTGCACCCCTTGCCTCTTTCTGCACCTCTGTTCCTTGTTTCTGCTCTTCTTTTGTTTCTTTCTACACCTCTCTTGCTTCTTTCTGCACCCTCTTGCCACTTTCTCCACCCCTGTTCTCCCTTTTGCATCTCTTTTCCTTCTTAATGGACTGCTCTTGCCTCTTTCTCCACCCCTCATCCCTCTATCTGCACCTCTGTTGCTTCTTTCTGCAATTCTCTTACTTCTTTCTGCACTTCTGCTCCTTCTTTCTGCACTTCTTTTGTTTCTTTCTGCAACTCTCTTGCTTCTTTCTGTATCCCTCTTCCTTCTTTCTGCACCCTTGTGCCTCTTTTATACCCCTCTTCCTCCTTTCTGCACCCCTCTTGCCTCTTTCAGTACGTCTGTTCCTTCTTTCTGCACTTCTTTTGTTTCTTTCTGCACCCCTCTTGTTTCTTTCTGTATCCCTCTTGCCTCTTTCTCCACCCGACTTCCCCCTTTCTGCATCTCCTGCTTCTTTATGCATTTGTCTTGCTTCTTTCTGCACCTCTCTTGCTTCTTTCTGCACCCCTCGTGCCTCTTTCTGCATCCCTCTTCCCTCTTTCTGCACTCCCCTTGCCTCTTTCTGCACCTCTGTTGCTTCATTCTGCACTTCTTTTGTTTCTTTCTGCACCACTCTTGCCTCTTTCTGCACCTCTATTTCTTCTTTCTGCACTACTCTTGCTTCTTTCTGCATCTCTTTGTTGCTTTCTGCACCACCTGTGCTTCTTTCTGCACCCCTCTTCCCTCTTTCTGCACCACTCTTGCCTCTTTCAGCACCTCTGTTCCTTCTTTCTGCTCTACATTTGTTTCTTTCTGCACCTGTCTTGCTTCTTTCTGCACCCCTCTTGCTATTTTCTCCACCCCTGTTCCCCCTGTTTGCATCTCTGTTGCTTCTTTCTGCACTTCTCTTGACTGTTTCCCCACCCCTCAACCCTTTCTGCACCTCTGTTGCTTCTTTCTGAACTTCTCTTCCTTAATTATGCACCTCTGTCCCTTCTTCTTTCTGCAACCCTTGTGCCTCTTTCTGCACCCCTCCCTCTTTCTGCACCCCTCTTCCCTCTTTCTGCACCTCTGTTCCTTCTTTCTGCACTTCTTTTGTTTCTTTCTGCAACTCTCTTGCTTCTTTCTACACCCCTCTTGCTTCTTTCTGCACCCCTCTTGCCTCTTTCTGCACCTCTGTTCCTTCTTTCTGTACTTCTTTTGTTTCTTTCTGCACCTCTCTTGTTTATTTCTGTATCCCTTTTGCCTCTTTCTCCACCCCACTTCCCCCTTTCTGCATCTCTGTTGCTTCTTTATGCACTTCTCTTGCTTCTTCCTTCACCTCTCTTGTTTCTTTCTGCACCCCTCATGCCTCTTTCTTTACCCCTCTTCCTCTTTCTGCACTCTTCTTGCCTCTTTCTGCACCTCTGTTGCTTCTTTATGCAATTCTTTTGTTTCTTTCTGCACCCCTCTTGCCTATTTCTGCACCTCTGTTCCTTTTTTCTGCACTTCTGTTGTTTCTTTCTGCACCTCTTGCTTCTTTCTGTACCCCTTTTGCCTCTTTCATCACCCCTCTTGCCTCTTTCTGCACCTCTGTTGCTTCTTTCTGCACTACTCTTGCTTCTTTCTGCAACTCTTTGCTTCTTTCTGCACCACTCGTGCTTCATTCTGCACCCCTCTTCCTTCTTTCTGTAGCCCTCTTGCCTCTTTCTGCACCTCAGTTCCTTCTTTCTGCACTTCTTTTGTTTCTTTCTGCACCTCTCTTGTTTCTTTCTGTATCCCTCTTGCCTCTTTCTCCAACCTACTTCCCCCTTTCTGCACTCTTCTTGCCTATTTCTGCACCTCTGTTCCTTCTTTCTTCTCTTCTTTTGTTTCTTTCTGCAGCTCTCTTGCTTATTTCTGCAACCCCTTGCCTCTTTCTCCACTCCTCTTCCCTCTTTCTGCACCCCTCTTCCTTCTTTCTGTAGCCCTCTTGCCTCTTTCTGCACCTCAGTTCCTTCTTTCTGCACTTCTTTTGTTTCTTTCTGCACCTCTCTTGTTTCTTTCTGTATCCCTCTTGCCTCTTTCTCCAACCTACTTCCCCCTTTCTGCACTCTTCTTGACTATTTCTGCACCTCTGTTCCTTGTTTCTGCTCTTCTTTTGTTTCTTTCTGCACCTCTCTTGCTTCTTTCTGCACCCCTCTTGCTCTTTCTCCACCCCTGTTCCCCCTTTTTGCATCTCTGTTGATTCTTTGTGCACTTCTCTTGGTTCTTTCTGCACCTCTGTCCCATCTTTCTGCAACCCTTGTGCCTCTTTCTGCACCCCTCTTCCCTCTTCCTGTACCCCTCTTCCCTCTTTATGCACCTCTGTTCCTTCTTTCTGCACTTCTTTGTTTCTTTCTGCAACTCTCTTGCTTCTTTCTGCACCCCTCTTGCTTCTTTTGCACCCTTGTGCCTCTTTTATACCCCTCTTTCTTCTTTCTGCACCCCTCTTGCCTCTTTCTGTACCTCTGTTATTTCTTTCTGCACTTCTTTTGTTTCTTTCTGTACCTCTCTTGTTTCTTTCTGTATCCCTCTTGCCTCTTTCTCCACCCCCCTTCCCCCTTTCTGCATCTCTTGCTTCTTTCTGAACTTCTCTAGCTTCTTTCTGCACCTCTCTTTGCTTCTTTCTGCACCACTTGTGCTTCTTTCCGCACCCCTCTACCCTCTTTCTGCACCCCTCTTGCCTCTTTCTGCACCTCTGTTCCTTGTTTCTGCTCTTCTTTTGTTTCTTTCTACACCTCTCTTGCTTCTTTCTGCACCCCTCTTGCCACTTTCTCCACCCTGTTCTCCCTTTGCATCTCTTTTGCCTTCTTAATGGACTGCTCTTGCCTCTTTCTCCACCCCTCATCCCTCTATCTGCACCTCTGTTGCTTCTTTCTGCAATTCTCTTACTTCTTTCTGCACTTCTGTTCCTTCTTTCTGCACTTCTTTTGTTTCTTTCTGCAACTCTCTTGCTTCTTTCTGTATCCCTCTTCCTTCTTTCTGCACCCTTGTGCCTCTTTCATACCCCTCTTCCTTCTTTCTGCACCTCTCTTGCCTCTTTCAGTACCTCTGTTCCTTCTTTCTGCACTTCTTTTGTTTCTTTCTGCACCCCTCTTGTTTCTTTCTGTATCCCTCTTGCCTCTTTCTCCACCCGACTTCCCCTTTCTGCATCTCCTGCTACTTTATGCATTTCTCTTGCTTCTTTCTGCACCTCTCTTGCTTCTTTCTGCACCCCTCGTGCCTCTTTCTGCATCCCTCTTCCCTCTTTCAGCACTCCCCTTGCCTCTTTCTGCACCTCTGTTGCTTCATTCTGCACTTCTTTTGTTTCTTTCTGCACCACTCTTGCCTCTTTCTGCACCTCTATTTCTTCTTTCTGCACTACTCTTGCTTCTTTCTGCACCTCTTTGTTGCTTTCTGCACCACCCGTGCTTCTTTCTGCACCCCTCTTCCCTCTTTCTGCACCACTCTTGCCTCTTTCAGCACCTCTGTTCCTTCTTTCTGCTCTACATTTGTTTCTTTCTGCACCTGTCTTGCTTCTTTCTGCACCCCTCTTGCTATTTTCTCCACCCCTGTTCCCCCTGTTTGCATCTCTGTTGCTTCTTTCTGCACTTCTCTTGACTGTTTCCCCACCCCTCAACCCTTTCTGCACCTCTGTTGCTTCTTTCTGAACTTCTCTTCCTTAATTATGCACCTCTGTCCTTCTTCTTTCTGAACACCCTCTGTGCCTCTTTCTGCACCCCTCTTCCCTCTTTCTGCACCCTCTTCCCTCTTTCTGCACCTCTGTTCCTTCTTTCTGCACTTCTTTTGTTTCTTTCTGCAACTCTCTTGCTTCTTTCTACACCCCTCTTGCTTCTTTCTGCACCCCTCTTGCCTCTTTCTGCACCTCTGTTCCTTCTTTCTGTACTTCTTTTGTTTCTTTCTGCACCTCTCTTGTTTATTTCTGTATCCCTTTTGCCTCTTTCTCCACCCCACTTCCCCCTTTCTGCATCTCTGTTGCTTCTTTATGCACTTCTCTTGTTTCTTTCTGCACCCCTCATGCCTCTTTCTTTACCCCTCTTCCTCTTTCTGCACTCCTCTTGCCTCTTTCTGCACCTCTGTTGCTTCTTTATGCAATTCTTTTGTTTCTTTCTGCACCCCTCTTGCCTCTTTCTGCAACCCCTTGCCTCTTTCTCCACTCCTCTTCCCTCTTTCTTCACCCCTGTTGCCTCTTTATGTACCACTGTTCCTTCTTTCTGCACTTCTTTTGTTTCTTGCTGCACATCTCTTGCCTCTTTCTGCACCCCTTCTCCCTTTTTTTGCACCCCTCTTGCCTCTTTCTGCACCTCTGTTGCTTCTTTCTGCACTACTCTTGCTTCTTTCTGCACCTCTTTGCTTTTTTCTGCACCACTCGTGCTTCTTTCTGCATCCCTCTTCCCTCTTTCTGCACCCCTCTTTCCTCTTTCTGCACCTCTGTTCCTTCTTTCTGCTATTCTTTTGTTTCTTTCTGCACCTCTCTTGCTTCTTTCTGCACCCTCTTGCCACTTTCTCTACCCTGTTCCCCCTTTTGCATCTCTGATGCTTCTTTCTGCACTTCTCTTGCCTCTTTCTCCATGCCTCATCCCTCTTTCTGCACCTCTGCTGCTTCTTTCTGCACTTCTCTTGCTTCTTTCTGTACCTCTGTCCCTTCTTTCTGCACCCCTCTTCCTTCTTTCTGCACCCCTCTTGCCTTTTTCTGCACCTCTGTTCCTTCTTTCTGCACTTCTATTGTTTCTTTCTGCAACTCTCTTGCTTCTTTCTGCACCCCTCTTGTGTCTTTCTGTACCCCTTGTGCCTCTTTCACACCGCTCTTCCCTCTTTCTGCACCCCTCTTGCCTCTTTCTGCACCTCTGTTCCTTCTTTCTGTACTTCTTTTGTTTCTTTCTGCACCTCTCTTGTTTCTTTCTGTATCCCTTTTGCCGCTTTCTCCACCCCACTTCCCCCTTTCTGCATCTCTGTTCCTTCTTTATGCACTTATCTTGCTTCTTTCTGCACCACTCTTGCTTTTTTCTGCACCCCTCATGCCTCTTTCTGCACCCCTCTTCCCTCTTTCTACACTCCTCTTGCCTCTTTCTGCACCTCTGTTGCTTCTTTCTGCAATTTTTTTGTTTCTTTCTGTACCCCTATTGCCTCTTTATGCACCTTTGTTCCTTTTTTCTGCACTTCTTTTGTTTCTTTCTGCACCTCTCGCTTCTTTCTGCACCCCTTTTGCCTCTTTCCTCACCCCTCTTGCCTCTTTCTGCACCTCTGTTGTTTCTTTCTGCACTACTCTTGCTTCTTTCTGCACTTCTTTGCTTCTTTCTGCACCACTTGTGCTTCTTTCTGCACCCCTCTTCCCTCTTTCTGTAGCCCTCTTGCCCCTTTCTGCACCTCAGTTCCTTCTTTCTGCACTTCTTTTGTTTCTTTCTGCACCTCTCTTGTTTCTTTCTGTATACCTCTTGCCTCTGTCTCCAACCTACTTCCCCCTTTCTGCACTCCTCTTGCCTATTTCTGCACCTCTGTTCCTTCTTTCTGCTCTTCTTTTGTTTCTTTCTGCAGCTCTCTTGCTTATTTCTGCACCCCCTTGCCTCTTTCTCCACCCCTCTTCCCTCTTTCTTCACCCCTGTTGCCTCTTTCTTCACCACTGTTCCTTCTTTCTGCACTTCTTTTGTTTCTTGCGTCACATCTCTTGCCTCTTTCTGCACCCCTCGTGCCTCTTTCTGCACCCTTTCTCCCTCTTTTTGCACCCCTCTTGCCTATTTCTGCACCTCTGTTGCTTCTTTCTGCACTACTCTTGCTTCTTTCTGCACCTCTTTGCTTCTTTCTGCACCACTCGTGCTTCTTTCTGCACCCCTCTTCCCTCTTTCTGCACCCCTCTTGCCTCTTTCTGCACCTCTGTTCCTTCTTTCTGCTCTTCTTTTGTTTCTTTCTGCACCTCTCCTGCTTCTTACTGCACCCCTCTTGCCACTTTCTCTACCCCTGTTCCCCCTTTTTGCATCTCTGTTACTTCTTTCTGCACTTCTCTTGCCTCTTTCTCCAGCCCTCATCCCTCTTTCTGCACCTCTGTTGCTTCTTTCTGTACTTCTCTTGCTTCTTTCTTCACCTCTGTCCCTTCTTTCTGCACCCCTCTTCCCTCTTTCTGCACCCCTCTTGCCTTTTTCTGCACCTCTGATCCTTCTTTCTTCACTTCTGTTTCTTTCTGCACATCTCTTCCTTCTTTCTGCACCCCTTGTGCCTCTTTCTGCACCCCTCTTCCCTCTATTTGCACCCCTCTTGCCTCTTTCTGCACCTCTGTTGCTTATTTCTGTACTACTCTTGCTTTTTTCTGCACCTCTTTGCTTCTTTCTGCACCACTCGTGCTTCTTTCTGCACCCCTCTTCCCTTTTTCTGCACCCCTCTTTCCTCTTTCTGCACCTCTGTTCCTTCTTTCTTCTCTTCTTTTGTTTCTTGCTTCTTTCTGCACCCCTCTTGCCACTTTCTCTACCCCTGTTCCCCCCTTTTGCATCTCTGTTGCTTCTTTCTGCACTTCTCTTGCCTCTTTCTCCACGCCTCATCCCTCTTTCTGCACCTCTGTTGCTTCTTTCTGCACTTCTCTTGCTTCTTTCTGCACCTCTGTCCCTTCTTTCTGCACCCCTCTTCCTTCTTTCTGCACCCCTCTTGCCTTTTTCTGCACCTCTGTTCCTTCTTTCTGCACTTCTTTTGTTTCTTTCTGCAACTCTCTTGCTTCTTTCTGCACCCCTCTTGCGTCTTTCTGTACCCCTCGTGCCTCTTTCACACCCCTCTTCCCTCTTTCTGCACCCCTCTTGCCTCTTTCTGTACCTCTGTTCCTTCTTTCTGTACTTCTTTTGTTTCTTTCTGCACCTCTCTTGTTTCTTTCTGTATCCCTCTTGCTTCTTTCTGTACCCCTCGTGCCTCTTTCACACCCCTCTTCCCTCTTTCTACACTCCTCTTGCCTCTTTCTGCACCTCTGTTGCTTCTTTCTGCAATTTTTTTGTTTCTTTCTGCACCCCTATTGCCTCTTTCTGCACCTATGTTCCTTTTTTCTGCACTTCTCTTGTTTCTTTCTGCACCTCTCGCTTCTTTCTGAACCCCTCTTGCTACTTTCTCTACCCCTGTTCCCCCTTTCTGCATCTCTGTTGCTTCTTTCTGCACTTCTCTTGCTTCTTTCTGCAACTCTGTCCCTTCTTTCTGCACCCCTCTTCCTTCTTTCTGCACCCCTCTTGCCTCTTTCTCCACCCCTACTTCCCTCTTTCTGCATCTCGTTGCTTCTTTATGATCTTATCTTGCTTCTTTCTGCACCACTCTTGCTTCTTTCTGCACCCTCATGCCTCTTTCTGCACCCCTCTTCCCTCTTTCTACACTCCTCTTGCCTCTTTCTGCACCTCTGTTGCTTCTTTCTGCAACTTTTTTGTTTCTTTATGTACCCCTATTGCCTCTTTCTGCACCTTTGTTCCTTCTTTCTGCACTTCTTTGTTTCTTTCTGCACCTCTCTCGCTTCTTTCTGCACCCCTTTTGCCTCTTTCCTCACCCCTCTTGCCTCTTTCTGCACCTCTGTTGTTTCTTTCTGCACTACTCTTGCTTCTTTCTGCACCACTTGTGCTTCTTTCTGCACCCCTCTTCCCTCTTTCTGTAGCCCTCTTGCCTCTGTCTGCACCTCATGTTCCTTCTTTCTGCACTTCTTTTGTTTCTTTCTGCACCTCTCTTGTTTCTTTCTGTATCCCTCTTGCCTCTGTGTCCAACCTACTTCCCCCTTTCTGCAGTCCTCTTGCCTATTTCTGCACCTCTGTTCCTTCTTTCTGCTCTTCTTTTGTTTCTTTCTGCAGCTCTCTTGCTTATTTCTGCACCCCCTTGCCTCTTTCTCCACCCCTCTTCCCTCTTTCTTCACCCCTGTTGCCTCTTTCTTCACCACAGTTCCTTCTTTCTGCACTTCTTTTGTTTCTTGCGGCACATCTCTTGCCTCTTTCTGCACCCCTCGTGCCTCTTTCTGCACCCCTTCTCCCTCTTTTTGCACCCCTCTTGCCTCTTTCTGCACCTCTGTTGCTTCTTTCTGCACTACTCTTGCTTCTTTCTGCACCTCTTTGCTTTTTTCTGCACCACTCGTGCTTCTTTCTGCACCCCTCTTCCCTCTTTCTGCACCCCTCTTGCCTCTTTCTGCACCTCTGTTCGTTCTTTCTGCTCTTCTTTTGTTTCTTTCTGCACCTCTCCTGCTTCTTTCTGCACCCCTCTTGCCACTTTCTCTACCCCTGTTCCCCCTTTTTGCATCTCTGTTACTTCTTTCTGCACTTCTCTTGCCTCTTTCTCCACCCCTCATCCCTCTTTCTGCACCTCTGTTGCTTCTTTCTGTACTTCTCTTGCTTCTTTCTTCACCTCTGTTCCTTCTTTCTGCACCCCTCTTCCCTCTTTCTGCACCCCTCTTGCCTTTTTCTGCACCTCTGTTCCTTCTTTCTGCACTTCTTTTGTTTCTTTCTGCACATCTCTTCCTTCTTTCTGCACCCCTTGTGCCTCTTTCTGCACCCCTCTTCCCTCTATTTGCACTACTCTTGCCTCTTTCTGCACCTCTGTTGCTTGTTTTTTACTACTCTTGCTTCTTTCTGCACCTCTTTGCTTCTTTCTGCACCACTTGTGCTTCTTTCTGCACCCCTCTTCCCTCTTTCTGCTCCCCTCTTCCCTCTTTCTGCACCTCTGTTCCTTCTTTCTGATCTTCTTTTGTTTCTTTCTGCACCTCTCTTGCTTCTTTCTGCACCCCTCTTGCCACTTTCTCCACCCCTGTTCCCTCTTTTTGCATCTCTGTTGCTTCTTTCTGCACTTCCCTTGCCTCTTTCTCCGCCTCTAATCCCTCTTTCTGCACCTCTATTGCTTCTTTCTGCACTTCTCTTGCTTCTTTCTGCACCTCTGTCCCTTCTTTCTGCAACACTTTTGCCTCTCTCTGCACCCCTCTTCCCTCTTTCTGCACCCTTCTTGCCTATTTCTGCACCTCTGTTCCTTCTTTCTGCACTTCTTTTGTTTCTTTCTGCAAGTCTTTGCTTCTTTCTGCACGCTTCTTGCTTCTTTCTGCACCCTTCGTGCCTCTTTCACAGCCCTCTTCCTCTTTCTGCACCCCTCTTGCCTCTTTCTGCACCTCAGTTCCTTCTTTCTGCACTTATTTCGTTTCTTTCTGCAGCTCTCTTGCTTATTTCTGCACCCCTTGCCTCTTTCTCCACCCCTCTTCCCTCTTTCTTCACGCCTGTTGCCTCTTTATGCACCACTGTTCCTTCTTTCTGCACTTATTTTGTTTCTTGCTGCACATCTCTTGCCTCTTTCTGTACCCCTCGTGCCTCTTTCTGCATCCTCTTCTCTCTATTTTGCACCCCTCTTGCCTCTTTCTGCACCTCTGTTGCTTCTTTCTGCACTACTCTTGCTTCTTTCTGCACCACTCGTGCTTCTTTCTGCACCCTCTTCCCTCTTTCTGCACCCTCTCTCTCCCTCTTGCCTCTTTCTGCACCTCTATTCCTTCTTCCTGCTCTTCTTTTGTTTCTTTCTGCACCTCTCTTGCTTCTTTCTGCACCCCTCTTGCCACTTTCTCTACCCCTGTTCCCCCCTTTTGCATCTCTGATGCTTCTTTCTGCACTTCTCTTGCCTCTTTCTCCATGCCTCATCCCTTTTTCTGCACCTCTGCTGCTTCTTTCTGCAACTCTCTTGCTTCTTTCTGCACCCCTCTTGCTTCTTTCTGTACCCCTCGTGCCTCTTTCTGCACCCCTCTTCCCTCTTTCTACACTCCTCTTGCCTCTTTCTGCACCTCTGTTGCTTCTTTCTGCAATTTTTTTGTTTCTTTCTGTACCCCTATTGCCTCTTTCTGCACCTATGTTCCTTTTTTCTGCACTTCTTTTGTTTCTTTCTGCACCTCTCGCTTCTTTCTGAACCCCTCTTGCTACTTTCTCTACCCCTGTTCCCCCCTTTTGCATCTCTGTTGCTTCTTTCTGCACTTCTCTTGCTTCTTTCTGCAACTCTGTCCCTTCTTTCTGCACCCCTCTTCCTTCTTTCTGCACCCCTCTTGCCTTTTTCTCCACCCCACTTCCCCCTTTCTGCATCTCGTTGCTTCTTTATGATCTTATCTTGCTTCTTTCTGCACCACTCTTGCTTTTTTCTGCACCCCTCATGCCTCTTTCTGCACCCCTCTTCCCTCTTTCTACACTCCTCTTGCCTCTTTCTGCACCTCTGTTGCTTCTTTCTGCAATTTTTTTGTTTCTTTATGTACCCCTATTGCCTCTTTCTGCACCTTTGTTCCTTTTTTCTGCACTTCTTTTGTTTCTTTCTGCACCTCTCGCTTCTTTCTGCACCCCTTTTGCCTCTTTCCTCACCCCTCTTGCCTCTTTCTGCACCTCTGTTGTTTCTTTCTGCACTACTCTTGCTTCTTTCTGCACCACTTGTGCTTCTTTCTGCACCCCTCTTCCCTCTTTCTGTAGCCCTCTTGCCTCTGTCTGCACCTCAGTTCCTTCTTTCTGCACTTCTTTTGTTTCTTTCTGCACCTCTCTTGTTTCTTTCTGTATCCCTCTTGCCTCTGTGTCCAACCTACTTCCCCCTTTCTGCAGTCCTCTTGCCTATTTCTGCACCTCTGTTCCTTCTTTCTGCTCTTCTTTTGTTTCTTTCTGCAGCTCTCTTGCTTATTTCTGCACCCCCTTGCCTCTTTCTCCACCCCTCTTCCCTCTTTCTTCACCCCTGTTGCCTCTTTCTTCACCACAGTTCCTTCTTTCTGCACTTCTTTTGTTTCTTGCTGCACATCTCTTGCCTCTTTCTGCACCCTCGTGCCTCTTTCTGCACCCCTTCTCCCTCTTTTGCACCCCTCTTGCCTCTTTCTGCACCTCTGTTGCTTCTTTCTGCACTACTCTTGCTTCTTTCTGCACCTCTCTTGCTTTTTCTGCACCACTCGTGCTTCTTTCTGCACCCCTCTTCCCTCTTTCTGCACCCCTCTTGCCTCTTTCTGCACCTCTGTTCGTTCTTTCTGCTCTTCTTTTGTTTCTTTCTGCACCTCTCCTGCTTCTTTCTGCACCCCTCTTGCCACTTTCTCTACCCCTGTTCCCCCTTTTTGCATCTCTGTTACTTCTTTCTGCACTTCTCTTGCCTCTTTCTCCACCCCTCATCCCTCTTTCTGCACCTCTGTTGCTTCTTTCTGTACTTCTCTTGCTTCTTTCTTCACCTCTGTTCCTTCTTTCTGCACCCCTCTTCCCTCTTTCTGCACCCCTCTTGCCTTTTTCTGCACCTCTGTTCCTTCTTTCTGCACTTCTTTTGTTTCTTTCTGCACATCTCTTCCTTCTTTCTGCACCCCTTGTGCCTCTTTCTGCACCCCTCTTCCCTCTATTTGCACTACTCTTGCCTCTTTCTGCACCTCTGTTGCTTGTTTTTTACTACTCTTGCTTCTTTCTGCACCTCTTTGCTTCTTTCTGCACCACTTGTGCTTTTTTCTGCACCCCTCTTCCCTCTTTCTGCTCCCCTCTTCCCTCTTTCTGCACCTCTGTTCCTTCTTTCTGATCTTCTTTTGTTTCTTTCTGCACCTCTCTTGCTTCTTTCTGCACCCCTCTTGCCACTTTCTCCACCCCTGTTCCCTCTTTTTGCATCTCTGTTGCTTCTTTCTGCACTTCCCTTGCCTCTTTCTCCGCCTCTAATCCCTCTTTCTGCACCTCTATTGCTTCTTTCTGCACTTCTCTTGCTTCTTTCTGCACCTCTGCCCCTTCTTTCTGCAACACTTTTGCCTCTCTCTGCACCCCTCTTCCCTCTTTCTGCACCCTTCTTGCCTATTTCTGCAACTCTGTTCCTTCTTTCTGCACTTCTTTTGTTTCTTTCTGCAAGTCTTTTGCTTCTTTCTGCACGCTTCTTGCTTCTTTCTGCACCCTTCGTGCCTCTTTCACAGCCCTCTTCCCTCTTTCTGCACCCCTCTTGCCTCTTTCTGCACCTCAGTTCCTTCTTTCTGCACTTATTTCGTTTCTTTCTGCAGCTCTCTTGCTTATTTCTGCACCCCTTGCCTCTTTCTCCACCCCTCTTCCCTCTTTCTTCACGCCTGTTGCCTCTTTATGCACCACTGTTCCTTCTTTCTGCACTTATTTTGTTTCTTGCTGCACATCTCTTGCCTCTTTCTGTACCCCTCGTGCCTCTTTCTGCATCCCTTCTCTCTATTTTTGCACCCCTCTTGCCTCTTTCTGCACCTCTGTTGCTTCTTTCTGCACTACTCTTGCTTTTTTCTGCACCACTCGTGCTTCTTTCTGCACCCCTCTTCCCTCTTTCTGCACCCCTCTTCCCTCTTGCCTCTTTCTGCACCTC
Organism: Calotriton arnoldi; assembly: GCA_963921515.1. Lineage (NCBI taxonomy): Eukaryota > Metazoa > Chordata > Amphibia > Caudata > Salamandridae > Calotriton > Calotriton arnoldi. The sequence continues at coordinate 42,727 of CAWUFW010019801.1, forward strand.
TATTCCTTCTTCCTGCTCTTCTTTTGTTTCTTTCTGCACCTCTCTTGCTTCTTTCTGCACCCCTCTTGCCACTTTCTCTATCCCTGTTCCCCCCTTTTGCATCTCTGTTGCTTCTTTCTGCACTTCTCTTGCCTTTTTCTCCATGCCTCATCCCTCTTTCTGCACCTCTGTTGCTTCTTTCTGCAACTCTCTTGCTTCTTTCTGCACCCCTCTTGCTTCTTTCTGTACCCCTCGTGCCTCTTTCACACCCCTCTTCCCTCTTTCTACACTCCTCTTGCCTCTTTCTGCACCTCTGTTGCTTCTTTCTGCAATTTTTTTGTTTCTTTCTGTACCCCTATTGCCTCTTTCTGCACCTATGTTCCTTTTTTCTGCACTTCTTTTGTTTCTTTCTGCACCTCTCGCTTCTTTCTGAACCCCTCTTGCTACTTTCTCTACCCCTGTTCCCCCCTTTTGCATCTCTGTTGCTTCTTTCTGCACTTCTCTTGCTTCTTTCTGCAACTCTGTCCCTTCTTTCTGCACCCCTCTTCCTTCTTTCTGCACCCCTCTTGCCTTTTCTCCACCCCACTTCCCCCTTTCTGCATCTCTGTTGCTTCTTTATGCACTTCTCTTTCTTCTTTCTGCAACACTCTTGCTTTTTTCTGCACCCCTCATGCCTCTTTCTGCACCCCTCTTCCCTCTTTCTACACTCCTCTTGCGTCTTTCTGCACCTCTGTTGCTTCTTTCTGCAATTTTTTGTTTCTTTCTGTACCCCTATTGCCTCTTTCTGCACCTTTGTTCATTTTTCTGCCCTTCTTTTGTTTCTTTCTGCCCCTCTCGCTTCTTTCTGCACCCCTTTTGCCTTTCTGCACCCCTCTTGCCTCTTTCTGCACCTCTGTTGTTTCTTTCTGCACTACTCTTGCTTCTTTCTGCACCTCTTTGCTTTTTTCTGCACCAATCGTGCTTCTTTCTGCATCCCTCTTCCCTCTTTCTGCACCCCTCTTGCCTCTTTCTGCACCTCTGTTCCTTCTTTCTGCTCTTCTTTTGTTTCTTTCTGCACCTCTCCTGCTTCTTTCTGCACCCCTCTTGCCACTTTCTCTACCCCTGTTCCCCCTTTTTGCATCTCTGTTACTTCTTTCTGCACTTGTCTTGCCTCTCTCTCCACCCCTCACCCCTCTTTCTGCACCTCTGTTGCTTCTTTCTGTACTTCTCTTGCTTCTTTATTCACCTCTGTCCCTTCTTTCTGCACCCCTCTTCCCTCTTTCTGCACCCCTCTTGCCTTTTTCTGCACCTCTGTTCCTTCTTTCTGCACTTCTTTTGTTTCTTTCTCTAACTCTCTTGCTTCTTTCTGTACCCCTCTTGCTTCTTTCTGCACCCCTCGTGCCTCTTTCACACCCCTCTTCCCTCTTTCTGCACCCCTCTTGCCTCTTTCTGCACCTCTGTTCCTTCTTTCTGCACTTCTTTTGTTTCTTTCTGCACCCATCTAGTTTCTTTCTGTATCCCTCTTGCCTCTTTCTCCACCCCTCATCTGTCTTTCTGCTCCTCTGTTCCTTCTTTCTGCACTTCAGTTGCTTATTTCTGCACCTCTCTTGCTTCTTTCTGCACCCCTTGTGCCTTTTTCTACACCCCACTTCCCTCTTTCTGCATCCCTTTTGCCTCTTTATGCACCTCTGTGCCTTCTTTCTGTTTCTTTCTGCACCTCTCTTGCTTCTTTCTGTACCCCTTTTACCTCTTTCTATACCCCTTTTACCTCTTTCTATACCCCTCTTCCCTCTTCTTGCACCCCTCTTGCCTCTTTCTGCACCTCTGTTCCTTCTTTCTACACTTCTTTTGTTTCTTTCTGCAACTCTCTTGCTTCTTTCTGTATCCCTCTTGCCTTTTTCTCCACCCCACTTCCCACTTTCTGCATCTGTGTTGCTTCTTTATGCATTTCTCTTGCTTCTTTCTGCAACTCTCTTGCTTCTTTCTGCTCCCCTTGTGCCTCTTTTGCACCCCTCTTCCCTCTTTCTGCACTCCTCTTGCCTTTTTCTGCACCTCTGTTGTTTCTTTCTGCACTTCTTTTGTTTCTTTCTGCACCTCTCTTGCTTCTTTCTGCACCCCTCTTGCCTCTTTCTCCAACCCTCTTCCCTCTTTTTTAATCTCTGTTGCTTCTTTCTGCACTTCGCTTGCCTCTTTCTCTGCCCCTCATCTATCTTTCTGCACCTCTATTGCTTCTTTCTGTTTCCCTCGTGCCTCTTTTTGCACCCTCTTCCCTCTTTCTGCACTCCTCTTGCCTTTTTCTGCACCTCTGTTGCTTCTTTCTGCACTTCTTTTGTTTCTTTCTGCACCTCTCTTGCTTCTTTCTGCACCCCTCTTGTCTCTTTCCCCAACATTATTCCCCCTTTTTTCATCTCTGTTGCTTCTTTCTGCACTTCGCTTGCCTCTTTCTCTGCCCCTCATCTGTCTTTCTGCACCTCTGTTGCTTCTTTCTGCTCCCCTTGTGCCTCTTTTTGTACCCCTCTTCCCTCTTTCTGCACTCCTCTTGCCTTTTTCTGCACCTCTGTTGCTTATTTCTGCACTTCTTTTGTTTCTTTCTGCACCTCTCTTGCTTCTCTCTGCACCCCTCTTGCCTCTTTCTCCACCCTTTTTCCCCCTTTTTTCATCTCTGTTGCTTCTTTCTGCACTTTGCTTGCCTCTTTCTCTGCCCCTCATCTGTCTTTCTGCACCTCTGTTGCTTCTTTCTGCACTTCAGTTGCTTATTTCTGCACCTCTCTTGCTTCTTTCTGCACCCCTCTTGTCTCTTTCTGCACCTCTGTTCCTTCTTTCTGTAATTCTTTTGTTTCTTTCTGCACCTCTCTTGCTTCTTTATGCACCCCTTTTACCTCTTTCTGCACCCCTCTCCCCTCTTTCTGCACTTCTCTTGCTTCTTTCTGCACCCCTGTCCCTTCTTTTTGCAACCCTTGTGGCTCTTTCTGCATCCCTTTTCCCTCTTTCTGCTCCCCTCTTGCCTCTTTCTGCATCTCTGTTCCTTCTTTCTGCACTTCTTTTGTTTCTTTCTGCAACTCTCTTGCTTCTTTCTGTATCCCTCTTGCCTCGTTCTCCACCCCACTTCCCCCTTTCTGCACCTGTGTTGCTTCTTTATGCACTTCTCTTGCTTCTTTCTGCACCTCTCTTGCTTCTTTCTGCACCCTTGTGCCTCTTTCTGCACCCCTCTTCCCTCTTTCTGCACCCCTCTTACCTCTTTCTGCACCTCTGTTCCTTCTTTCCGCACTTATTTTTTTTCTTTCTGCACCTCTCTTGCTTCTTTCTGCACCCCTTTTACCTCTTTCTGTACCCCTCTTCCCTCTTTTTGCACCCATCTTCCCTCTTTCTGCACCCCTGTTGCCTCTTTCTGCACCTCTGTTACTTCTTTCTGCACTTCTTTTGTTTCTTTCTGCACATCTCTTGATTCTTTCTGTACTTCTCTCGCCTCTTTCTGTACTCAAATGGGAAGTGCAAGCTGTCAAGTTTAAAGGTTTGCGTGCTCTTGTGACTGAGGTATATGTCTACTTGTACATGTATTCTCACATGTGTTATGCATCTGAAGAGGGTAGCTTAAAAAGTGGGAGCTTCTTCTATAGCTGGTTAAATGTTCTCAGTTCTGCTCTGTCATTCAGTTGCACAGGCAGACATGTCTTATGTATATAGGTGTTATAGAGCCCCTCAAATATACTATTGAATACCCATGTGCCCTGTATTATGAGCAGAAAGAAATACATACACCTTTTTGTACACATATTTACAGAGTATGCTGTTGGAAACACAGGTATTCAAGTATTTCTGTTTATTTTTATGTAACATGTCACTCGGTAAAAGCAGAGACATGCATGTATACCTTCACAAACTTGGTCAGACTTACAACAGTGATATGCTTACGATTGCTGTTTTATACTTGGTAGGTAGGCCTAAAATTCTGAGCAGTCAATTAATAGTGAACCTTCAAGAGAAAAGTGAGGTTTAAGACATCTTGGGAGAAGGATTAGTGATTAGGCTACTTTGTATGAGTTAATTGTAAGGTACAGTCAAAGTAGGCCTCTTTCTGCACCTCTGTTGGTTCTTTCTGCACTTCTCTTGCTTCTTTATACACCTTTCGTCCTCTTTATGGACTTCTCTTGCTTCTTTCTGCACCTTTCTTCCTATTTCTGGACTTCTGTTGCCTCTTTCTGCACTCCTCTTGCTTCTTTCTGCGCCTTTTTTCATCTTTCTGCACATGTCCTACCTATGTAGGCATATTAAGAAATTAGCATTTAAAAAACCTTACAAATTCACTGAAAAAAACAGAGGTTTCATGGACGTTATAGTTAGGAATTAGGAGTTAAAATACCTTTGAAATTCACTGAAAAAAACAGATGTTTCAGGGACGTTATAGTTAGAAATTAGCATTTAAAAAACCTTAGAAATTCACTGAAAAAAACACAGGTTTCAGGGACGTTATAGTCAGTTGGACATTTCACTCGTACAAAACCAGAGAAATTCGGCCGTTATAGTTAGTTGAGCTAACTATAACTCGCGCCCCCGCAATACACTGCTGATGACGTCACATATTACATCACTCATGACATGGTCAGTGACATCACTGATGACATCACTGATGACATCTCAAATGACATCACTGATGACATCATCCACTTAATATCTGACGCACCTCCTCAAACCCTAATATAACCGTTCATACACCCATTCTAAAATACAGACTACCATTCTCGAAACCATAGACACACCAATACCAGTTAGTACATACCCACACATTGATTCATAGGTCTACACACATCCACCCACTCACCGATACAGTCACTCATACACGCAGTCACTAATCAATACAGCCTCTGATATATGCACTGATACACCCATAAAGACACTCACATACTGCCACTCATCCACAGAGATACTCACACACCTAGTCAGTCACCCAAAGACTCAATCACACTGCCATTTACTCACCAATACAGTTATACACACACCACCTCACTTATTCATATAGATACTAACACATACTTACTCTCTTATACAATCACTGACACAAGCACACACTCATCCATACAGCTACTCTCACAATCACTCACTCTCACATATAGTCACTTATACACTCCAACATTCACATATACTGCCTTTCACATATGTAGTTACTCACACATATACCACTGAGACATCCATTCTCTCACCAACAAAGCCATACGCACACTCACTCACCCATACAGCCCCTCACAGACACACTCATGAACCCATACACCCACTGAATCACCCACTCGCACATCCATGGAGGGAGTCACACACACCCCCCACCCACCCACACAGACACTCAGGCACCCATACAGGTAATCAGACAACCAATCATTAACCCATATAGACATTCATGTAGCTACTCCTCAACCCATGCAGCCACTTACAGACCAACTGACAGATTGATACAGACATTCACACAGATTAGTCATTCACGTTTAATCTCTCACTTAAACAGTCAGTCACACACCCACTAAATCATCCATTCAGACACTCATACACCTACTCATTCTTTAATACACCTTTGCATGTTTATAATTAACATTCTTACCCTTTTAAAAATCACCCAGTCTCTGGATGATGTCATAAGTGATGTCATCAGTGGTGTCATTTGAGATGTCATCAGTGATGTCACTGACCATGTCATGAGTGATGTAATATGTGACATCATCAGCAGTGCATTGGGGGCGCGAGTTATAGTTAGCTCAACTAACTATAACAGCCGAATTTCTCTGGTTTTATACTAGTCAAATGTCCAACTAACTATAATGTTCCTGAAACCTCACTTTTCTCTTGAAGGTTCACTATTAATCGACTGCTCAGAATGTTACGCCTACCAAATATAAAACAGCAATCCTAAGCATATCACTGTTGTAAGTCTGACCAAGTTTGTGAAGGTATGCATGTGTGTCTATGCTTTTACCTAGTGACATGTTAAATGTAAATAAACATACAAACACTTGAATACCTGTGTTTCAAACAGCATACTCTGTAAATTTGTGTAAGAAAAGGTGTATGCATTTCTTTCTGCTCACAATACAGGGCACATGGGTATTCAATACTATATTTGAGGGGCTCTATAACACATATATACATAAGACATGTCTGCCTGTGCAACCGAATGACTGAGAAGATTTGACCACCTATAGGAGAAGTTTCCCGCTTTTTAAGCTACAATCTTCAGATGCATAACACATGTAAGAATACATATACAAGTAGACATATACCTCAGTCATGAGAGCAAGCAGACCTTTAAACTTGTCAGCTTGCACTTCCAATTTGAGTACAGAAAGAGAAGTTCAGAAAGAAGCAAGAGAGTTGCAGAAACAGGCAAAAGAGGTACAGAAAGAAGGAACAGGGGTGCAGACAGAGGCAAGAGAAGTGCAGAAAGAAGGAAGAGGGGTGCAGAAAGAGGCAAGAGGGGTGCAGAAATTCTCAAGGGAGGTGCAGAAAGAAGCAAGAGCAGTGCAGAAAGAACCGACAGAGGTGCAGAAGGAGGCAAGAGGGGTGCAGAAAGAGGCAAGAGAAGTGCAGAAAGAAGCAACAGAGGTGCAGAAGGAAACAAGAGAACTGCAGAAAGAGGCAAGAGAGTTTCAGAAACAGGCAAGAGAGGTGCAGAAAGGGGTAGGAGAGGTGCACAAAGAGGCAAAAGGGGTACAGAAAAAGGGAACAGGGGTGCAGAAAGAGGCAAGAGATGTGCAGAAAGAGGGAAGAAGGTTGCAGAAAGAGCCAAGAGGAGTGCAGAAAGAAGCAACAGAAGTGCAGAAAGAAGCAAGAGAAGTGCAGAAAGAAGCCACAGGGGTGCAGAAGGAGGCAAAAGGGGTGCAGAAAGGGGTAGGAGAGGTGCACAAAGAGGCAAAAAGGGTACAGAAAGAGGCAGGAGGGGTGCAAAAAGAAGGAAGAGAAGTGCAGAAAGAAGCAACAGAGGTGCTGAAAGAGGCACGAAGGGTGCAGAAAGAGGCAAGAGAAATGCAGAAAGAAGCAACAGAGGTACAGAAAGAGGCAAGAGTGATGCAGAAAGAAGGAAGAGAGGTGTAGAAAGAGGCAAGAGATTTGCACAAAGAGGGAAGAGGGGTACAGAAAGAGGCTAGAGGGGTGCAGAAAGAAGCAAGTGAGGTGAACAAGAGTCAAGAGAGGTGCAGAAAGAGGCACGAGAGATGCAGAAACAGGCAGGAGAAGTGCAGAAAGAGGCAAGAGAATTGCTGAAAGAAGCAACAGAGGTATAGAAAGAAGCAAGAGAAGTGCAGAAAGAGGCAAGTGGGGTGCAGAAAGAGGCAAAAGAGGTGCAGAAAGAGGGAAGACGAGTGCAGAAAGAGACAACAGGGGTGCAGAAAGAAGAAAGACACGTGCAGAAAGAAGCATGAGAAGTGCTGAATGAAGCAACAGTGGTGCAGAAAGAGGCAAGAGAAGTGCAGAAAGAAGCAACAGAGGTGCAGAAGGAGGCAAGAGAACAGTAGAAAGAGGCAAGAGAGTTGCAGAAACAGGCAAAAGAGGTACAGAAAGAAGGAACAGGGGTGCAGACAAAGGGAAGAGAGGTGCAGAAAGAGGTAAAAGGGGTGCAGAAAGAGGCAAGAGGGGTGCAGAAATTTGCAAGAGAGGTGCAGAAAGAAGCAAGAGCAGTGCAAAAGAACCAACAGGGGTGCAGAAAGAGGCAAGTGAGGTGCAGAAGGAGGTAAGAGAATGGAAGGAAGGGGCAAGAGAGTTGCAGAAACAGGCAAAAGGGGTGTGTAGCGGGGCACCCCCAGAGGATGGCCACATATGCCCCGGGGGCACCGGAGAGGAACAGCCTCGGCCGTCTCTGCTGACGTCAAGGGGGCGGAGTCTGGAGGCAAAGAAGGAAGCGGAGTCAGTGGACGTCGGAGAACGCGAAAGGGAGAGGAGGAGCAGAAGACCACAACCGGAGGAAGACGGGACAAAGGCTGAAGGTGAGGAGGCGGGAGAGAGCGAGGATGAGATGGAGGATGTGGGAAGCCCAGAGAACGATGGACCAAACAGTCATCCATGGGAGGAGGCATCCCCAGAGGAAGGCTCTAAGGACGAGACGGCCACGACCCTGTCAGCGGGTCACGGCTTCAGGCAAGTGCTGTGGGGAACAGGGCGCGTGCTGGGAGGGTGGATGGGCACACAAGCGCTATTTACGGGTCTGTGAGGGGAGGGGGAGAGAATGGTACAGACAGAAGGGGGAAGGCTTCCCCTTTCATTATTTTGCTGAAATATTCTGCTTTGCCTATAATTTAGTTTTTGGTCACTGGAGGTCACAGGGTCACCAAGTGGGCTGATCCCAACAAAGACTTACGGACACAAAAGCTAGGGGGCACCTAAAGCAAAGGTTCCCCAGGGTTAGGGGTTTGACCCTCCCAAAGTGTTGTGAGGAACCCCAGGGACACATCTGTCAGGGAAGAAGGGAGGGGGAGAGTGCAGAAACTTAGGAGGCCACAGAGGAGAAAAGGGCCTATGTACTGACAGCCTCTCCTTCTTGTCTTGTTTACCGAGGGGACGGCTGATATCCAAGAAGCCAGGAGGAAAAGCCGAAGACTGAAAGAGGAGAAAACAGGAACCAAACACTGCGAAGAGAGAGGAGCTGAACCAGAACAGCGACTAACCCTCTTGAGACATTGTACCCGACCCAGTTGACCCCAATAAAAGCCTCTATCAAAAGTAGTACGGTCGTCCGTGGTATTTGGGTCGGTGACAGGGTGCAGAAAGAGGGAACAGGTGGGCAGACTGAGGCAAGAGAGGTGCATAAAGAAGGAAGAGGGGTGCAGAAAGAGGCAAGAGCGATGCAGAAATTCAGAACAGAGTTGCAGAAAGAAGCAAGAGCAGTGCAGAAAGAACCAACAGAGGTGCAGAAAGAGGCAAGAGGGGTACAGAAAGAGGCAAGTAAAGTGCAGAATGAAGCAAAAGAGGTACAGAAAGAGGCATGAGAACTGTAGAAAAAGGCAAGAGAGGTGCAGAATGAGGCAGGAGAGGTGCATAAAGAGGCAAGAGGGGTACAGAAAGAGACAAGAAGGGGGCAGAAAGAAGCAAGAGAAGTGCAGAAAGAAGTGACAGAGGTGCTGAAAGAGGCACGAAGGGTGCAGAAAGAGGGAAGAGTGCAGAAAGAGGTAAGAGGGGTGCAGAAAAAACAAGTGAGGTGCAGAAAGAGGCAAGAGGGGTACAGAAAGAGGCAAGAGAGGGGCAGAAACAGGCAAGAGAAGTGTAGAAAGAGGCAAGAGAGGTGCAGAAGGAGGCAACAGAACTGCAGAAAGAGGAAAGAGAGTTACAGAAAGAGCCAAGTAAGGTGCAGAAGGAGGCAAGAGTACTGCAGAAAGAGGCAAGAGAGTTGCAGAAACAGGCAAAAGGGGTGCAAAAAGAGGGAACAGGTTGGCAGACTGAGGCAATAGAGATGCAGAAAGAGGGAAGAGGGATGCAGAAAGAGGGAAGAGGGGTGCAGAAAGAGGTAAGAGGGGCGCAGAAAGAAGCAACAGAGGTGCAGAAAGAGGCAAGAGAAGTGTAGAAAGAGGCAAGAGAGGTGCTGAATCAGGCAGGAGAGGTACAGAAAGAAGCAACAGAGGTGCAGAAAGATGCAAGAGGGGTGCAGAAAGAGGCAAGAGAAGTGCAGAAAGAAGCAACAGATGTGCAGAAAGAGGCAAGAGAATTGTAGAAAGAGGCAAGAGAGGTGCAGAAACAGGCAGGAGAGGTGCAGAGAGAGGGAACAGGGGTACAGAAAGAGGCAAGAAAGGTGCAGAAGGAGGAAAGATGGGTGCAGAAAGAGGCAAGAGGGATACAGGAAGAAGCAAGTGAGGTGCATAAAGAGGCAACAGAGGTGCAGAAAGTGTAATAGATGAGCAGAAAGAGGGAAAAGAAGCGCAGAAAAAAAGAAAGGTACAGAAAGAAGCAAAAGAAATGCAGAAAGAGGCAAAAGAGGCGCAGAAAGAAGCAAGAGTGGTTTGCACACCATTAGTACCAATTTAATACCCACATTTAGCAATAAGTAATAGGTGACCATTCTAGGTTTGCAAAGGGCCTCCCACCACGCTGTAATACTTGTTGCTGCACTTTTGGTAGCGTTTGAGCAGTTTGAGCTAGAAACAAGGTTTTTTTGTTGTTCAAATCTGCAATTTATGCAGCAGATGATGGATTATGTGGCAAATGCGGAAAATGTATAATTGTGCGAAAGTCAGCGCAGCCAAACAGTCGCATAATTGCAGTGGCCCTGCTCATACCTCCGACTAGTTCCAGAAGTGCTCCTCAGTGGTTCCTTCTTTTTTTGTCCTTATTGAGTTCATAGTTTAGCTTCTATGGAAATGAGGAAGACTAAACCTGAGGTTACCACTCCTCAACACAGACTACCATACCACATAATTACTCTCCATCACACATAACCTCACTCTACATAATTCCTATACACTAAATACCACAAACTTTCTATCCACATAATTTCACTGCACAACATACCGCATAATTTCACTACACACAACGTACATCCACTCCACTCCAAAAAACATTAGTAAAAAACATTTACATTTACATCGCCACTAGCTCTAACTCTTGCAAATGCAAGACCTATTACATTACAAATCCTTCTTTAACTGGTAGTCGTGTTTGCAGAGTGGTGGAAAAAGGGGGCTGGGCCTCCAACCAGCGTACAGGAATTCCGCTGCGTAGGACTTACAGGAGGTACCAGGAAGGCTTCTTGGCCCCCAAAGACCCTCAGGAGTAAAGTAGACTTCATCCCCCAACCAGTAGTGTGCCAGGAGGTGCATTTGCAGAGTGGTGGAGAAAGGAGGGTGTGGCCTCCGAAGACTTCTAAGCAATCCCACTGTATGGGACTTACTGAGGGTAACAGGAGGGGTAGTTGGTCCCCAAGTACATTCTTGGGGTCCAACTACCCCTTCTATTACCTCCAGTAAGTCCCACACAGCAGGATTGCTAAGTTCTCATAGCAGGCCATGCCCCCTTTGCCCACCACTCTGCAAACGCGCTCCCTGGTGCGTTCTTGGATAGGGATTGAAGTCCCCTTCGCTGCTGGGGGTCCTTAGGGGCCAACTAGCCTACCTGTTACCTCCAGTAAGCCTCACACAGAGGGATTGCTGAGAGGTGGACAGAGGCCACGCCCCCTTTCACCACCACTCTGCAAATGCGCCCCCTGGCGCACTCTTTATTGGGGGATGAAGTCCCCCTGCCTCCTGAGGGTCCCTGGGGGGCCAACTAGCCCTCCTGTTACCTCTAGTATGCCCCACACAGCTGGATTGCTGAGAGGTGGTCCAAGGCCACGCCTCCTTTTTACACCACTCTGCAAACGCAGCTCCTGGCGCACGGCTGCTTGGGGGATAAAGTCCACTTTAGTCCTGAAGTCCTCAGGACACAAAGGGACCTCATCGCCCCACTAGCAGTGCACCAAGAGGCGCATTTGCAGAGTGGTGTAAAAAGGGGCATGGCCTCGGACCACCTCTCAGCAATCCTACTGTGTGGGGCTTACTGGAGGTGCCTGGTGGGCTAGTTGGCCCCTAAGGACCCTTAGTATTCAAGGGGGCTTAATCCCCCAATCCAGAACGTGCCAGGAGGTGCATTTGCACAGTGGTGCAGGGAGGGGACGGGGCCTCCGGCGAGATGCCGGCTTCTTTTAAATTTGATTTTGGAAGGGGGGCTGTGTGCCCCCCCTTCCCTTAATTATGTTTGGGCCCTGGGGACCCCATCCCCCAGGGCCTGAGCATTTTTTGTTTAAAAATAAAAACGGGAAAGGGGCCGCGCGGCCCCCCTCCCATGGCCCAATTCGGCCCCGGGGACCCCATCCCCCGGGGCATTGCCACATTTTTTCTAAATAAACATTTTTAAGGAGGGGGCCGCGCGCCCCCCCTCCTGAGGCCATTACTGGCCCCGGGGACCCCGTCCCCTGGGGCATTGCCTCGTTTTTGTTTTTATTTTTATTTTTTTTCTTCACGGAAAGGGGGGCCACGTGGCCCCCCTTCCCTGGGCCACTATTGGCCCCAGGGACCCATCCCCTGGGGCTGGCCCTCACGTTTGGAACCGCAGAGAGAGCCCAAATGCCCCTGCGGTCCCTGCCGGCTCCCGCCTCCTGCGGGAGCCGGCATTACTTTTGGACAAGGGGAGCCGCAAACATGCAGCTCCCCTTGTCCAAAATCAATTCTGCTTTGCTTCGTGGAAGCGAGAGCAGGTTTCCTGCTCTCGCTTCCACGAAGCAAAGCAGAAGGTTGCAATGACATGGCGGGAGCAGTGCTCCTGCCCTGCCATTGCAAACTGCAATGACCCGGGGGTGGGCACCCCGGGACATTGCTGGAGCCGGCCCTGGTGGGTGGCGGTCCCCAGGGCCATACAGGGCTCCAGGAAGGGGGCCACGTGGCCCCCCTCCCATCACTATTAAAGCCCCGGAGAGGTGGTGGTCCCCGGGCAGTGTGGTGGGGCTCGAGTCCCCCCACACTAATTATTTCTAAAAGCCCCAGTGAGGTGGCAGTGCCCAGGGTTTGGGAGGGCCCGTGAGGCCCCCCGCCCTTATTTTAATGAAGCACCGGGGAGGTGGTGGTCCCTGGGGATTGGGAGGTGGCGGGGAGGTGGCTGCTGGGGTGCTGCGTGCTCCCGCATATTATTTATGAAGCCTTGGGAGGTGGCAGTCCCCGGGCTGCAGGGGCCCCCACAGGCCCCCATAATTAATTGAACATTGCCCCAGGAACATGGCCCACCTGGGGGCTTAAAGAAACGAAGCGCTGAAGCCCACGCTTCGTTTTTATTTTATTTTTTCGGCCGGATTCGCTCACGAATTCTGCCAATTTCTTTTTTTTAAAGGCTTTTCTTGGGCCTGGGTGTCCCTGTGGGACCCCCTGAGCAGGCCTAGGGGGTCAGGGTGTTTCTACCCTGCCCCCTTTTCTTGTTTTTTATCTTTTTTTACTGTTTTCTTGTGACTCGGATTTACCGAAGTCACAAGATGGCTGCCAACACTTCTTGGTTTGGAGTGTTGACAGCCAATCAAAATGAAGCTCGTGCTCGGGAGGGTTCGCGAATCCTCCTCTGCCACCAGATATCAATATTTTTATTTTTGAATATCTCTGGAACTACTGAACGTATTTACATCATTTAAAAAAAAGGTCGCTTTCTTAACCAAGACCTACTTATTTGCCAAATTTGGTGTAATTCTGTTCAGCAGTTCGAGGTGTAGCTTTGTCTAAAGTTTCCTATGGAAATTAACATGGAGAAAATGTGTTTTGGGACCCCCTTTTTTCTCGGCCCCCGCTCAACGAATCACCCCGAAACTTTCAAGACAGGAGCAGACCTGAGTGAACCATTAGTTTTGAAAATTTCGCAAAGATTCGACAAACGGCGCCAAAGATATTGGCAAAAGAAAAAACACTTTTCCTATGGAAACTAGGTCCTAACTATAACTACCTACTGGAGTCCGCCAGTAGGTAATATATATATATATATATATATATATATATATATATATATATATATATATATATATACACACACACACACATTTTAAGTCTATTATTTGCCTCTGTCATGGGTGGTACAGGTTCACAGAGAGATTGGAAGGTGGCAAGATGAAGATAAACAAGTGAGTGATTATGGTAATGTAGACCCTAAACAAAGAAAGGCATTTTATCAATCTAGTGTCTAAATCCTGAATATAGGGTGAAGATTTGTCTCACTTACAGCCTGATGTGATATTTATGATGGCTGTATGAAACAGTCCTCTCTTAAGGCCCTATTCACAAAGATCGGTGTGTAAGTCGAGGTGACTTACTCTTGTAGTACTCCTGGTTTAGTTCTGAATTTCAGGAGTAAGCCAGGAATACTTCTTTCTGGCTTACTCTTGGAAATCAAGAGTACTATAAAAGTAGTTCACAGCAAACGTTTGGTGAATCAGGCCCATTGTCATTCATTTTTGGGATCTTTGTGTTTTATCTCAGCCCATAAAGTCAAGTAAAATGTTAGAAAATAATATATTTCAGGACTAAAAATCCTAGGATATAGTCAAGGATTCCACAACTGTTGCTGTTCTTAAGCAAAGCACACTTAGCCAACTCATTGACTCCTGCTTAGAAATTAAATGTGCAGGTTCAGGTCTTCTATGAGCTGTAGAAATAAATGACGCAGTGTGACTGTTATTTGATGCAAATGCATTTGCTTCTCATTACATTTGTCACCATTTTAAAATTAAGGGGAAACTCAAATCAATACTGCAGCAAAGCCGCCTTGGTTTGAAACAACTATGGGCATCATTACGATGTCAGACGGACTTGCGTCTATCTGAAACAGTAGCGGACTGGAACCACCCGACCATAGGTCAGTGGTTCCAACTACACAATTTACAATGGCAGCTTGTGCCACAGCTGGAAAAGGCAATGGCAGCACAAGCTGCCATTGTAAAATGGATGTTTCCTAAATTCCTGCACCATGTGGCAGGCACCTCATGGTGCCTGCCACACGGTGCATGGATGTTCCCAGGACTCATAGAGGAGGCCGCAGAGAGATGGGAGCCCTTTTGGACAGCCTTTCCATGTTGGAAAGGCCGACATGGAAAGTCTGTCGGAAAGTGACATCATAAGCCTAACAGCTCCGCTATCATAAGGGGATTATTAGTGTTTCCGATGCTCTAACAGGCTCCTTGAGCCCGTCAGAAGTGCAGCGGTTGGTCCCTCTGCCCAATGCCTCCGCCCGCCACATCGTAAAGCAATGGCAGATGTAGGGCGGACCGCAACCGACGGTCAGTCGTTTGTGGTCTGCCCGACGTTGTAATTGAGCCCTAAGTAACCAAATCTGTATACAAGATAGTTTCAGTCTATAAATATTTACACCACATTAAGGCTATTTGCAAGAATTTGCAGACCAAAGAGGGGCAAGACCCGGAGACAATAACATTTGTGGTCAAAGAAGCTGATGATTTTACAGGAGAACTTAACATTATTTGTCTCATGTTTCTTTAGCTGTGCAATGGATTCTGGAGCAGCCCTTTTCCCTGTGGTCAGGTTACCGCTCCAAGTTGCTGCATTCACCTGAAGGCGTCACCCCTAGGCACCCCAGCCATATCCGCCCAGGTTTGAGGCCCCGATCCTATTTCTGACGCACCAGCGCTTAGTGCCGTGCCCATTGCCTTTGACACTGCCAATAGATTATCTTAAAAATCTCTTTATTTTTCTTACTGTACTTTAATTGCTTCATTATTCTTTAGTCAGTCTTGTGTGCCATTGTCTTTAGTTTACCTTTTAATTCAGTGATTATCTCCTCTTCCCGATGCTCCACCTCCTCCCTCTCCCGCATCCCCATTACCGGTCCATACCGGTTGCCCTGCACCGCCCACCACCTCTCCCACCTCCCAGGGCTACTTAATGGAGGCCACTGCGTGGCTCCACTGAGTAGCCCTTTCCCCTGTAGTCAGGTCGCTGCTTCCAGCTGCCGCATCAGCCTGAAGGCATCGTTCCTCTGCAGGTTTGAGGCCCCGCTCCTCCTTCTGCTGCACCAGCACTTAGTGTCCTGCCCATTGCCTTTGACACTGCCTATAGATTACCTTAAAAATCTCTTTATTTTTCTTGCTGTACTTTTAATTGCTTTATTATTCTTTAGTTCAGTCTCCTGTGCCCTTGTATTTAGTTAACTTTTTGACTTCAGTGTTTTTCTCTACTTCTCGTTGTCCGCTCCCTCCCGCGCCCTGACTACCATTCCATACGGTTCCACTGTGCCACCCTACTGCCCCTCACACCTGCCAGGGCTACTAAATGCCAAAGGCAAGCCTGTCTGCGCCCGTCTGCACCCGACCACACCCAACGCCAGAGACCTTGGCTCCCCCAGAACGCAAAAGCTACCCCGTAGCTATCCTCCATGCCCTAAAGCCCACTCGCAACAACAACTGCTGCCTTGCATTACCATACTATACCGTTTACCTGCACCCACTGCTGATCCGATGCCAGCCTCCCCAGGTCAGGCACCACCACGCACTCTAAAACCCAACCATTGGTGCTACTCAGCTGCTTATTGCTGAACGTCAGATCCCTATGTAAACATGCCACCAAGATCTGGGACACCATCACCAGCATAGCCCTTGACGTAACTTTCATCACCAAGCCCTGGCTCACTCCGACAATCAGGCCCCAAAATCACAGCAGCATCATCTGCACAACCACCATCGACAACACCACACCCACCATGAAACACATGAACTTCCAGATCGGCCCTGATGCCAGGACCACTGTGAAAGTATTACAAAACAAGCGTGCCCCTATATTTGAACCTGGGGAAGTCAATTATATTGTAGGGTAACAGTAGTTCATATAAGGCCAAAAAAGTCCTGGAAAAAGCAAGAGCTTTTGATTTAATAAAGTGTTAATGGATTGGCATGCCCGTACCGTTGTTCGCTACCTTATTAAGGTCAATCTTGACCAGTGTGATATAATCTTTGTAACAGAAAAAACTGTTAATTGTCAGGAGCACTACGCATGAATTTTATTTATTTTTAATTTTTAATTATTCCGGGACAGCTTTTTCAATATATGTATCTTATATCCTTGTCTTATAGATTCTTCATGCTCACAAATGTTGCCCTTTTGATGATCTCAAATCACTGAGATCGAAACGCCATCGACCTTTTGTACAACAAAAAACTTCATTACTGTCTTAAAAATTATTGTTAGGAGTTTTTGCCTATGTTGTCAATGCGATGTATGCTTTTAAATGTCACTTTCACTCGCCACATCACTCTCTTTTTCACTTTTTGTGAGCACAGGAGCTATATTCTAAAAATGTTGATACAATACTAATAAATGATTGATTATGTCAATGTCCACGTGTGTCCCTTCCTACAATTGGAATTGTCTACTTTTGCTCCCTTTGGCATTTATTCAATAATATGCCCTATGCCTTTGGCTAAGTGATTAACACTTTATTAAATCAAAAGCTCTTGCTTTTTCCAGGACCTTTTGGCCTCATATGAACTATTGTTACCCTATTATATCATTGACTTCCCCAGGCTCACATATCGGGGCACCCTTGTTTTGTAATACATTCTATGCGCAGTGGCTTCACTGCAAGGGTTACCACATTAAGTGGTTTGTGTTTTTCTTTGTAACTATTTGTGTGTTTACTTTTGTAATCCAACTTCTAATTAGATTACTCTTTCACTCCCCAGTCGCTTCTACACACAATGTCAATACCAGACATCCCTACCTATACTGAAGAGTACATTGCTAAGATTATAAGTGACCCATCCTTGTTCCACACATCTAGCCCAGCAGTGGTCCCCACAGACACTGCAACAGAAAAGATCGCAACCCTTGAGAGACTCAAGAAAAAACATATACGCACAGAACTACATGCGCGTATGCTCACGGAATATTTAAGAGCAGATATAATTCCTGTAGGCCTACAGGTCCGCAACATCCCTGCCATATTCCTTCAGGATAAAAAATTCAAAAACGGTTTTGCACACATTGGCACCACATGCTCTTGCCATTGGATGGTGCTAGGGATTGACACCGCCCTGGAACACAGCAAAAAAGAACCAGAAGAAATACTAGAACTAGAAAAAGCTATTCTCGAACTAGATAGCTTAGCTGACGCCAAAGCAGCCTTAGACAAACTAGAAAGAACGATACTGGATTTTCAAAAATTTGAACATCACAAAAAATCAACAAAAGTCACCAAAGATATTAAGAATTACAACAAAGATAGGGCATATTCCTATCTACAGGACGACTTTTTCACATCCACTCCACAAACTCTCACCGGTGCTTGGGGTAGATTTAAAAAAAGATAACTCGTCACGTTCTCAGACTCCTCAGCTGACTCCGATACCTCTGACACCGGAGCTGGACCCAGCACATCTTCCCACCCTCAGAATTTTTTAGGGAGAGGCCAGCCATTCCCGGGGGATCGAGGCAGAGGCAGAGCCAAGACCAGATACAACTTCCCACTGGGGGAACGACATACGAGACGGAAGTTCTACCAATGGGGGTACCAATATTAGATCCACCGTCTCTGGAACCCATACTGACTACTGAAGAAATTCCCATCTTTAATTTGCCAAAACATCAGTTATCATCAACGGAGATCGCTCTACTGAGCTGAGGCCTTTACTTTGTTATCACTGAAAAACCCAATTGATTTTTAATCCAAACGGAAATTTTTCAATTCTTTAGGACAATCAGATTGAAATCTTTTTTCCAGGACAAAGACATACCTAACAGAATGGATGTCTCAGGACTACGCCCGAATTCGACATTCAATCCACCTACAGGCTCTATGCCTCCGGAAATCCTCACTTTTGAACACCTAGTCTTAAAAGATCTAGACAAACTAAAAAATGAATATAACTTTACTCCTTACAACGTTAGCCTTGATGAAAAAAAGAGCCTCTTTAGCCTTGAGTCAATGGAAGATATAGTCATAAAACCCTGTGATAAAGAAGGCAGGATAGTAATTCAAGACAAGACTGCTTATGACAATGACATTCTTCGCCTCCTTCAAAGACCGCCTAGACAACAACGCACACAACAGCAAAGAACTCTTCAACATCGTGAAGGAACTCTCCAACCCCAGCTCCAACACCAACGACATCCCACCCTCGCAGGACCTGTACGATTCACTGGCCACCTTCTTCGCAAGATCGCAGACATCCACGACAGCTTCAACGCCACGACCGCCCCGGCAACCACTGAGACCTCCGCCCCCACGACCACCATACGCACCAACCGCCTGCTCTCCTGGACCAACACTAACGACGACGACACCATCAAGATCATGAACACCATCCACTCCGGATCCCCGTCAGACCCATGCCCTCACCACGTCTTCAACAAAGCCAGCACCACCATCGCACCCCATCTCCGGAAAGCCATCAACATTTCCTTCGAGACAGCTACCTTCCCGGAGAGCTGGAAGCACGCCGAGATCAACGCCTTACTCAAGAAACCCAAGGCGGACCCCAAGGACCTCAAGAACTTCCGGCCCATCTCCCTGCTCCCGTTCCCGGCAAAGGTCATTGAGAAGACCGTCAACAAACAACTGACCCGCTACCTCGGGAGAACAGCATCCTGGACACATCCCAGTCTGGGTTCCGCAGCAACCACAGCACCGAAACTGCCCTCATCGCAGCCACCGATGACATCAGGACCCTGCTAGACAATGGAGAAACCGCGGCCCTCATCCTCCTGGACCTATCAGCTGCCTTCGACGCGGTCTGCCACCACACACTACGCACACGCCTCCATGACACCGGCATCCAAGAGAAGGCCCTGGACTGGACCACCTCCTTCCTCTCCGGCAGAACACAGAGCGTCCGCCTACCCCCCTTCCGCTCCGAAGCCACCGAGATCATCTGCGGCGTACCCCAGGGCTCATCCCTCAGCCCAACGCTGTTCAACATCTACATGGCACCGCTCACCCATGTCGCCTGACTGCACAACCTCAACATCATCTCTTACGCCGACGACACCCAGCTGATCCTCTCCCTCACCAAGGACCCCCACACCGCCAAAACCAACCTCCACGAAGGAATGAAGGCCGTCGCCGAATGGATGAGGAACAGCCGACTGAAACTGAACTCGGACAAGACGGAGGTCCTCATCCTCGGACCCACCCCTTCGGCCTGGGACGACTCCTGGTGGCCGACCGCACTAGGAATAGCTCCAACACCCACCGACCACGCACGCAATCTAGGGGTCATCCTTGACTCCACCCTCTCCATGACTAAGCAGGTCAACGCCGTCTCCTCCTCCTGCTTCAACACCCTCCGCATGCTCCGCAAGATCTACAAGTGGATCCCCACCGAAACAAGAAGAACGGTCACCCAGGCCCTCGTCAGCAGCAGGTTGGACTACGGAAACGCCCTCTACGCAGGAGCCTCGGCCAAACTCCTGAAACGGCTTCACCGCATCCAGAACGCTTCTGCGCGCCTGATCCTCGACATCCCTCGCCGCAGCCACATCACACCCCACCTGAGAGACCTGCACTGGCTCCCCGTCAACAAGAGGATCACCTTCAAGCCCCTCACCCATGCACACAAAGCACTCCACAACACCGGACCAGTGTACCTCAACAGACGACTCATCTTCTACACCCCCACCCGCCAGCTCCGATCCACCGACCTCGCCCTCACCACAGTCCCCCGCATCTGAAGAGCGACCTCCGGTGGCAGATCGTTCTCCCACCTCACCGCCAAGACCTGGAACACCCTCCCCATCCACCTACGGCAGACCCAAGACCTGCTGTCTTTCAGAAGACTCCTCAAGACCTGGCTTTTCGAGCAGTAGCAGCACCTCCTACCCCCAGCGCCTTGAGACCCTCACGGGTAAGTAGTGCGCTTTACAAATGCTATGATTGATTGATTGATTGATTCACCAACTTAGCAACAGATCACATTATGAACCTCTGGCTCACAATCCACTTCAGGAAATAAAGAATCTGATCCACACTACCACTAAAGAGGCAGAAGAATTGGGATTCATGAGCCATAATGAATTTTTATTCCTTAATAATAAGACTCCACGCACTCCGGTGCTGTACACATTGCCTAAAATACACAAGAGCTTGGATGCCCCGCCAGGTAGACCTATTCTGTCTGGTTGCGGTTCCAACTTGGAACCTCTAGGTATATAAATTGATTTCTTCATCCGGGACCTAGCCCAGTGCACTGCATCCTACGTGAAAGACAATACTCATTTTATAAATCTAATCGAACAAGAATCCTTTGACCCTGAGAGCGAGTTCCTTGTCACACTGGACAATGAATCGCTCTACACAAACATTCCTCAAGACAAGGGTATCGAAGTTAGAAGAAAACATCTCAACGCACCCTTTACCCCACCAAGTCCCCACTGATTTCATCATCTCTCTTCTACAAATAGTCCTTACCAAAAACAACTTTCTATTCAACAAAAAATACTTTAGACAATGCAAGGGCACTTCCATGGGAGCAGTTTTTGCTCCCAATTTTGCCATTTTGTTAATTGACGACATTGAAAAATCGTTCATCCTTAACTAACACAACCCACATCTGTCTAAAATCCGCATTTGGTGACGATATATTGATGATGTCTTCATGATTTGAATGGGCAACAACACTGAACTATGTGCCTTCTGTGACTGGCTCAACAGTTGTCAACCAGATCTCAAGTTTACGTACAATTTTAACAATGCTCAGATTGACTACTTAGATGTAACTGTTAAAACCCTTGAAGGTGAGCTATACACAACACTGTTCAGAATACCTACAGAACACAATACCCTGCTCCAATACACTAGCTCACACCCTAGAGCACTCAGGGATGGACTTCCTTATGGTCAATTCCTCAGGATCCGCAGGAACTGCAAATTCAAGGAAGATTTTTTTAGGAAGCAGAGGTATTGTGTATCAAACTTGCTGACAGAGGTTTCCCAAGACGATTGATAAAATGTTCCCTGAAACGTGCATAGTACTCTCACAGAGAATTCCTACTACAACTCAAACAAAGAACACCGATATCAAGGATCACATGTGTCACCACCTTCTGTCCCGTCAGCAACAAATTGACCAAAATGATTCAAAAGCATTGGCCTGTCCTTACTGTAGCCAACATTGCGAGCGATGTCCCTCTTTTTTCCTTCAAAAGAGGCCGCAACATCAAAGACCATTTAGTGAGAGTATATAAGCCCACACGCAGTGAGACTACCATTCACTCCTACCTAGGACTTCCCCCAGTCCAGGGCCATTTTAAATGCAGCAGTTGTATGGAATGTGTTTCCACCGAAAACACAAAAGTTTTTGAATAAGGCAATGTGAAACACACACTTGATTTCTTTTCTAATTGTAACTCAAGGAATGTCATTTATTGCATTTGATGTCCTTGTAACTTGTTATACATAGGCCAAACGACACAGAAAATTAAAGCAAGGATATCCCAACACGAGAGCAGAATCCGCTGCAAAGTCATCACAGCCCCTCTGGTGGAACACTTCATGGAGAAAGCACATTCAGAGAATGACTTTACGTGGCAAGTAATTGACACTCTACACCCACAACACAGAGGTGGTGATCATCGACGGATTTTGAACAGACTAGAGTGCAAATGGATTTTCAATTGCCGCTTTATCGATCATGGCTTAAACACTTTGGAAGAATGGAATGCTATCCTTTGATTTTTCTCGTGCCCTTTAGCATATGAACTTACTGCTACTTAATCATTAGTGCACACCACTCGCTCTGTTCCACATAATCATGTTCCAGCAATTGTTTACTATCTTTTGTGCTTTAATCATTAATTTCTATGGTATTATTATCCTCCTTCCAAATGTAAATATTTAGTACGTTCTGTAACACATGTTTTTCCTTTTCAATTGCTCCCAATCCTTGCCTAATCCTTCTCTGAGCATGGTAGACACTGGCCAGTATTCAGGGAATGGAGACTAGTTAAGTATCTCCCACCTCCCTACCTGCCACATGCGCACGAATCGCACGGTCTAGTTGTTTTCACTTCTCCAAGCCGGTCCCTTTAACTTCTGGTCTCCACCTTCCTTCAGTAGAAACTTGACTCAACCGGCACGAGACGGAGCGGCTGCTTGTCTCTGCGTCCTGACCGACTGATGCAGTCATAATTAAGTAAGTTCCTTGCAAACTTCAGATATTGACTCTGCCTTGGCCCCCATGCCATCCAGCCTGATTCAACTTCCCCCTCTTTTTTTCCCTTAGCTCCACTTGCCTACACCGACTACGCAGTGTCTTTTGCTGATACGTGGTCATCACTGAGACCGCTGCTGCGGCCAGGGCCGACTCAGATTCACGAGCCCCCGCTCGCACTAAGATACACCAATTATTCGATACTTGGAGGCCCGTGCAATTATACGAGTGCACCCCCAGTAAGTGCTGTGCTAATTGTCTTTGTACAACACCCATTTAAGCCCCTTGCCCTACCTAATCACGTAAATGTATTCTACAGGAGGGGCTCTCAGGATCATATTCCCTGACCCCCCATCCCCACGGCAACGATTCGTCCTTTACGGGGCTTCCTCCAAATTGCTTAGTAAATCGTTGGCCACAATTCAGTTGAACAGCACTATACCGTAGACTCACGCACGCCTCGCTGAATTCATCTCACCATGTTGCCATAGCCTCCACACCTTAGCCACTTAGCACCGCTAAGATTTCTTCACTTCCATGGTTGATCCACGTCTCTCTGAATTCATCTCACCATGGTGCTATAGCCTCCAGTCCTTAGGCACTTAGCACCGCTAAGATTTCTTTGCTCTAATGGTTGATTCATTCTCCTACTACAGGGATTGGCATGCCCGTACCATGGTTTGCTACCTTATTAAGGCAATCTTGACCAGTGTGATATAATCTTTGTTACAGAAAAAACTGTTAATTGTCGGGAGCACTACGCATGAATTTTATTTATTTTTTGTTTTTTAATTATTCCATGACAGCTTTTTCAATATATGTATCTTATATCCTTGTCTTATAGATTCTTCATGCTCGCAAATGTAGTCCTAGTGATGATCTCAAATCACTGAGACCGAAATGCTGTCAACCTTTTCTACAACAAAAAACTCCATTACTGTCTTAAAAATTATCGTTAGGAATTTTTGCCTATGTTGTCAATGTGATGTATGCTTTTAAATGTCACTTTCACTTGCCACATCACGCTCTTTTTCACTTTTTGTGAACACAGGAACTATATACTAAACATTTTGATATAATACTAATAAATGATTGATTATGTCAATGTCCACGTGTGTCCCTTCCTACAATTGGAAATGTCTACTTTTGCTCCCTTTGGCATTTATTCAATAATATGCCCTATGCCTTTGGCTAAGTGATTAACACTTTATAAAATCAAAATCTCTTGCTTTTTCCAGGACCTTTTTGGCCTTATAGGAACACTGTGAAAGGCACCCTCGCATACAGACCACTGGGACCTCGCACCCGCATCAGTGACACAATAGCCGAGTTCATCACCCCGCACACCGTCGACTGCTAAATCTTCCTCGGAGATCTCAATTTTCACCTAGACGATCACACTGACTCCAACACCATAGACCTCCTAGTGAGACAGCACAACATCGGCCTCAAGCAGATCGTCACTGACCCCACACACAGAGCAGGACACACCCTTGACCCCCATCCTTACAACTAGGAACAGAATCAAGTACACCCACACATCCGAACTCACCTGGA
This sequence comes from Calotriton arnoldi, assembly GCA_963921515.1. NCBI lineage: Eukaryota > Metazoa > Chordata > Amphibia > Caudata > Salamandridae > Calotriton > Calotriton arnoldi. The sequence continues at coordinate 66,863 of CAWUFW010019801.1, forward strand.
CTGACCATGCCATCGTACACTTCGACCTCGTCGGCCCACCATGCCCCGCTCCCAGTTACAACAACGCACTCTACCATAACTGGAACAGCGTAACCCAGCAAAGGTGGATGAATGCTGTCAGCTCCACTAAACCCATCACCTCCCCCAACCTGGACCACACAGTATAGAATTTCAACAACTGGATCAGCAATGCAGCCAACCAAGTTGCCCCCACCAAGACCTCCAAGACCCACAGACCCACCAAACAAGCCACCTGGTACACACCAGAACTACACACGGAAAAATGCAAACAATGGGAAGGAAGGTGGAGAACCAGCAAGAACAACTCTGAGAGCTTTGCCTATAAAACAGCCATCAACAACTACCACCGCCACATCAGAACCACAAAAAAAGAAGCCCTCACCCGGCGCCTCAAAGCCAGCTCCATCCGAGCCAAAGAACTCTTCACCCTCGTCAAAGATTTCTCCTTTCCCCCAGCCATAGAGAACGCAATCCTTCCCTCTCAACAGCTCTGCAATGAACTTGCCAACTACTTCCACAACAATATTGCAGCTATTTACAAAAACTTCGACCCCCACCCTGCCGCCTACCAAAAACATACACCCAACACAGATACCATCCAACAACTCTCCACATGCGACCAACTCATCAAGTCCTACTACCACCACCCTGATGAATTCCATCCACTTAAGAACAGCCAATGACCCCTGCCTGCACTGTATCTTCAACCTTGGATATAGCAAAATCAGCACCCAGCTCACCACCATATTGAACACCTCGATCAACACCAGCATATTCCCAGAAGCATGGAAGCAAGCAGAGGTCTGGCCCCTCCTCAAGAAGCCATCTGCAGACCCCACCGATCTCCAAAACTACCGCCCAAACACCCGCCTTCCTTTCCCAGCCAAAGTCCTGTAGAAAACCATCAACACTCAACTGACAAGCCACCTGGAAAGACACAATCTTCTCGACACATCCCAGTCGGGCTTCAGAGCGAATCACAGCACTGAGACAGCCTTGATTGCAGCAACAGATGACATACGAGCTCTACTCAACAGAGGTGTGATGTCCGTCCTCATCCTTCTAGACCTCTCCACAGCCTTCGACTCCGTCTCACACTGCTCCCTCATCCAAAGACTCCACCAGATTAGAATGACGGGCAACTCACTCAGGTGGCTAGAGTCTTTCTTCACAGGACGTACCCAGAAAGTCTACCTCCCCCCATTCGCCTCGCCCCCAAACAGTACCACAAGTCTCTTCTTTGAGCCCCACCCTTTTCAACATCTACATGACACCACTCACAGACATCGTCAGATCACACCACATCAACATCATCTCCTACACCAACAACACCCAGCTTATCCTCTCACTATCAACGAACCCCACTCAGACAAAAGACAACTTCCACAAATGCATGCAGAATGTCACAACATGGATCAAAGACAGCTGCCTTAAGTTAAACACTGACAAGACAGAAGTTCTGGTCTTCAGCAGAGACTTTACCCTTTGGAACGGCTCATGTTGGCCCTTGGAGCTCAAACCCATCCCCCCCACCTTAAGACCATGCATGCAACCTAGGCATCATACTGGACAACAAACTCACAATGAAACGCCAGGTAAACACAGTCACCGCAGCCTGCTTCCACACGGTCTGCCTACTCTGCAAGATTTTCAGATGGCTCCCCGCAAGGACAAGGAAAGCAGTCACACAAGTTCCTATCACCAGCCGACTAGACTAAGGCAATGCACTCTATGCAGGCAACTCCACTGAGCTCATGCAAAGACTCCAAACCATCCAGAACACAGCAGTCAGACTCATCCTTGACCTTCCAAAAAGGTCACACATCTCCAACCAACCAAAGGACCTCCAATGTCTCCCCGTACATAAGATGCCAGTTCAAACTCCTCATCCACACATACAAGGCACTCCACAACATCGGACCCCACTACTTGAACCATTGTCTGAATTTCCACCTACCCACGAGAAACCTCCTCTCCACACACCTCACCCTCGCAAGTACCCCACAAATCCGCTGCACCCACACAGGAGGATGTTCCCTACTCCCATCTCGCCACCAGATCCTGAAACTCTCTCCCTCTCCACCTATCCACAGCCCCGTTGCTGGCCACCTTCAGGAAGGAGCTCAAGACCTGGCTCTTGGGCCGACATGGCTCACCAGTGCCTTGATACCCCCCAGAGTGAGTAGCAGCTCTCTACAAGTACTGATTGATTGACTGATTAGTGTTCCATATTTGTTCCTCCATCTTGAATCTATCAGTGAAAGATAATGGAATTTGGCATTCATGAGTAGTTATTTCTGGTGCATTCTTGGATCCAGCAAAGACAAGACATTGTTTTCAATTTGGCATCTATCGTTTTTGCATAGGGTCACATATATATCTTATTACTAGTCCTACATCATATAAACATCCCATTTTTCTACATTTCTGCATTACATATAATTGTCAACAATTTTCTACATTAGGCATGATTAGGTTATTGTAATAATTTTGTTTTTTATATTGAAGTAAATACATTTTTATTATTATTACATTTTACTCTGCCCTGTTTCAGTAGGAAGGATAAATTTAAAAGTTAATATATTCTCATTTACAAATATCTATCACTGCCTCATTTGGGAAGGAATATGACATTGCTCTTGTATTCTTCTTCTGACTACAGATTGTGAAAATTCATCAAATATATAGTTGAATGTTTGTATTGCTGTCCTTGAAACCCAACTTAATCCTTTTACTTTGTTACCAATGAATGATTGAAACATACTTTGATATGCTATTTCCTGCAGTTTTAGTGTTCAATGGGGCAATCTGCTTCTTTATATCCCATTTTAACTAATATTTCATGGAATGTATTTTTAATTAAGTATTGCTATAAAAATTATGCCACGCAGTAAGAAGACAGTCTATTACATAAATAACAGAAGTATAGTCATTTAGAGAGGGGAAGACAATGATTGGGACCGTGGGCCTGATTCACAAAGGTACATTTACATGTGCAGATTTACTCATCTGTGCATGTACTACTGCACCTAAGTGCAAACCAACACTTTTTTGCGGCTCACTATTTAGTGTAGATTTACCACCCACATGGTAGAGCCTTCAACAACAGGATTTATAAGTCTAAAGTTCCTACTATTAATTCTTTGCACGTAGATGGAGATCTACGCCACTAAGGTGGAGCTATTCCTATGGGAAAGTGTAGGAAAAATAAAGTTTTTATTTTTAAAAGAATATATGCACATTTTTTTATATAAAATATAAATGTAATATTATTTCAATTATTTAATATTAATCTAATACTATTAAAATAAAAATCTATGCAGCGCCTTAGCTTATTAAATTAAATGTCTATTAAAAAAAGTATTTGTTATATTTATTTAAATCATACATATTTTTTATGAATAATAAAAATACACTTATAGTTACATTTTTTGTACTATTTGCTTTCATGAAATTTTGTTAAAGGTTGTGTGTGGAAATATTTCATTCATTTTTAATTTGTAATAGAATTTCAAAAGTGTATCTCAATTAGGTTAGTTATTAAATTTTAAAATTGTAAAATAAAGATTGAAGATAAATATATTTTAAAAGTAGAAATAATTGTATTTATTTTACATTATTTCATATGGGTTGCTGTTTTGAGCCCATGCCTCCATTTTTAGGTCAAGCGTAGGCAGCACATGCGTTGTCTGTCGAGACATGGAGTATAGCTCTTGGGGCTTTCAGCCCGCCCATCACTTCTCATTGGTTCCTTCCTGTTCATTTCAAAATGCCTTGTTTTTCAGAGGTCAATCCTTGCAACTTGTCCCTACTTCTGCTCAGTTGTTCCCTCCCATGCTACTGGCCCTCTTACATATCTAATTTTGCATCTGGACATTTACTTTACTTTCAGTCCCTATTTTTTGCATTGGTTTCTGGGTGTAACACCAGCGCACGTGCCTTCACTCGCTCTGTTCCTGTTTTCAATCAGAGTTTAATTTGGTTTCAGCATTGTTTACATTTAGTTACAATTGTTATGTGCTATGCTTGCGAGAATATTTTTTTCTTAGGTATCATGCATTTATTTTGTTTAGTTTGTTTAGGATCGGAGTGCATCTGCCGTAACACCATTGGCTAACTTTGATTAAAATGATGCTATATTTAGAACACAGTAAGCTGTGATTGATCTTTATTGTATTTTAAAACTTATTTGTTTCATCTATTAATGGGATTTGGGTATCTACCCTAACCTGAGCAATTACTCAACATTACCAGACAACCAGACGGCAATGGCGACTGCTTTTTAAATCCGGTAGGATCATAGTCCTACCTCTATTTCCATAGCCTCCAATACACTAGTGACTGTTTGAACAAACGCCGGACTCTGCGTTTTTTTTGGCATTATAGACAGCGATACACTGCGGGCGCAAGCTGAGACTGCTATGTCCCGTCACTTTTGCATGCTTAGGAGTGTCTTAGTTTTTTTTCTGATTGCTCACAAATCCTTTGTAAGACCTGCTGGTCTGACACAAGAATCCCATCACACTAAAACGCTATTTAAAAAAAATCTGTAGTCTAGGGAAGATTTGACTCATTTTTACCAAGTGCAGAGTGTGACAGCTTGTTGAGAGTTATGAGGCTAATCCAGACGAATGCCAGTCCCTGAAATCAAAGCTTCTCCCATGAGGCCTAGAGGTATTTCTTGATTGTAGTGACTGGAAGAATACATTTTTTCTTCATGCTGGAGTGATGTCTTCATTTGCACTAGCTGGAAGGTTGATACAGAAGCTATTCGGAAAGTTCTGGAATCTCAGACTCTTACCAAAAAGAAAACAAACATTTGCAATGTAATAGGTCTCGCATTCCTGAAAGTTTAACCTATTGGCGTTGCAAATAATAATGCAACACTAATAGCTCAAACGTTCATTAATGCGAGACCTATTGCATTGCAGATGCTTGTTTTATATGGTACTGTTTTGCAGTATGTGTGAGAGGCCATGTGTGTTGCTAAACTTCATCCAATACTGAACTGGAGCCCATTTAGTACTTTATTTGTGACACTTTTGGATGTAGGAACTTTAGAAATGTAGTTGGTGAATAGCAACAAGCTTACTCTTTTATGGGTAGGTACTTGTGATGGAGCAAGGACTCACAATGAGACTTGCTCGAAAGCAATCTTCTCACAGTATTAATTAATTTGTACTAAAACCTGTAATGTCTTTATTAATAATGTGCAAACACAACATTTTTATCTAGAAGATGCTTGCCTATGTGTTTTCCACTAATAAGTAATCCTCGTCTAATCCAAAATGGCTGCTAAAGTGCGGGAATTCTACTGCGCATGTGTCAACCATGTCACGTGGTATGACGTCTTTCTTTGCTTGGAGGGAATCGTTTGCTTCTGCGTAGTGTATGCTAAAATGGCCGCTTAATGTTCTCACATGCTAAAGCTTTCGCATTGCTGCAATTAATAATGTGGTATTCTAACGCTACTAATGCGGGATAGACATTTATAATTAAAAGGGATTAGGGTAGAAGTTGGAGGTATACAGTGAAACATTTATTTTTTGATTTTAATATGTTTCTTCTTTGATTTTCTATTAGTTCGTAAAGTGGGCCTGGGTTGACTAAACGGCAGCTCAAGAAACATGTGACCTGCGCATGCGCCCTGAAAACTAACAAAGCAAAGCGATGAAGTCAACTTGGAAGATGTCCAAGGACATTACCCGCTGATCAACTTCAGAGTTCATTCGAAATGTCCTACAAAATGATACATTTTGTATATACTTTGTATTAAAATTGTTGTGAAACGGGTGGGAAATAAAGCAAATGTATTAATTGAGATGGGCGGTATTTTTAAAATAATGGGCTTAAGAAAGTTGACTAAATTAACATGGTGTGAGGATCAACCCCCTGTCCCTGTCCAATCAGAAACAGTGGGCCCATAATTTTGAAACATTAATGGGAGGTACATGGGCATAGAAGGGTATAATAGAATTAGAATTAGCTAATTAGTTAGCTTAGGAACGCAGAGAGAGCTGGAGGCACTTAGGCTCAGATGCTGCCATATACGAGAGCTGATCGATTACAGACTGAACTGCTGTCCAAAGAAGTCCTGAGGTGGGGGCGGCGGACTCTATTAGAGGAAGACGCGGAAGAACCGAGGAGGAACCAAGTGTCAGAGAGGGGAACGGCGCTGGCGTCGTTGGTAGAGAGGTCACCTATCCCGTCTTGAATCCGGTCCGGAGGTCTTGGTTTTTCATTCTATCCTGGGGACCCTTTCCAACTCCTTGGCCAAGGGGTTTGGTTCTCACACCTTTAGGTAAATATAAATGCGTAATTGACTTTTTTAATCCCCGTATATGTCCTCTTGCTGCTACTTTTAAACTTTTATCTGAGGTGGGGGTTTAAAATGGATGTAGTAATTATTATCTGATTGTTTTTTTTTAAGTTTTGTATTTAAATGTATGTTTTGTATGCTGTTGTAATGATCATATGATTGGTCGAAATAAACTATCTATCTAAATGCGTAATCTTTAGTTTGTACTGCTGTCTCTATCTTCTCCTTTCTGATGGGCCGTCATTTGTGATCAATAGGTGACAATAGTGTGCTTCCTCCTTGATATGCGATTAAGTATTATGTGGATTGTAATTTACTCTGCTAAAGAATTTAGATAAACATTTTAAAACTTCCTGAGTCAGTGGTTATTTCAGGTGGTTATTGAAAATTATGTTTTGTATGATCTCATTTCAACCCCAATTATCAAAGGTCCATTGGTAAGTTATTACCCTTCAATCAGAAAAGGTAATTGGTAGCAGTGATTTGATAAAGAGTACAACTGATTCCCACCAGCGGTGATTATTAGTTAGCATGAATGAATGGGCCCAGGTGAGTATTTTGTGTATGAATGCTTGTTGCTAGTAACCCGCTGGATCACTTGTATTTGCATTTTTCTCCCTAAAACTTTCCCTAAACCTGCCTAAGTGCAATCCAATTAGGAGTATGTAGTCTCCATTATCCAACTACTCCTCTGGTGCTTCCCACATTTACTTTTGCAAAGTATATCTACGTGTGCTGAGATCTCCGCACACGTGACAACCATCTTAGCCCAGAAAAGATAGACGTAGTGGAGGTCTCTGCACACAGGATAATGAGTAGCATTTTGTAGCATGTGGCTAGTACTACAGTAATACTACCTCACTTTCTACAAAATACATATGATTGCGTTGCATTTCATATAATCGTCAACTATGTAGGGCTGTACAAAATTATTATTTAACGTGAGTAATCATGCAGAAATATTCATTTTCAGTTTTCCCATACTTCCATTTTTCTTATGGTTGTACTTTTTGCATCGTTTTACTCATGGGAGACCCAATTGGAGCAGAGCATGTCTTGAGGGAACTTTGAGCAAGAGGCAAACTATGCAAGATGCACTGCACTAGCAACGTTCACCATGTGATTTCAGAAACTGTATGGACTATACAATGATCTGGTACCTTGTGTGTCTTTTGTGTGGGAGGCCACACATGTACAACTTTCACACAGATTACTACCCAATCAAAATTTGAATGGCATAATTCTAGCAAGAATTTCATATATTATGTGAGTAAGAAATTTAAATTTGACCCATTCCCGTTCAGAGCACAAATCTTTTTGACACATATTGACAACAAAGTGAACAAGTCAGACAAAGCAATTCGCAAAAATAATCAAACATTTTTTGACGTAGCAATAATCTATGCAATTTAGCCAGTTTTTCAAATCTACTCCCACATAGCTGTAAACATTAGTTATTGATTTGATTATCTCTACTGTATTTATGTTAAATGTTTACAAAGCATAAACAATGAATTCAAGTAACCAACAAGATGAAACAACTCTTCAAAAATACACCAGCTGAAAAACCTATACAATTGTGGAGACGTTTGGTGAATGTGGGCCAGCGGTAACATACTGTGAAGTGATAAGTCCCAGCATGGAGGCCTCAGAATCCCTGCAGTAATTGTAAACACACATCCAGTAGCAGAAGAACACTTTGAGGCCGCTTAAATTCTCTTGCATAAGGAGAATGATTTTAGAATAGCAGGAATAATTGTTTCACCGTTGGAGGCTGCAGGTTTAGAATTGTTTGGTACCTGGCTTTAAATTAACCTATTAACTCGTGTTGGGAACAGAGAAGCAGCAGCAGCCTGCCTGACCTTCAGAACTAATGTGTATTTAAACTAACATGCAGAGTGCTAATAATTTCTGTGAAATTAGAATGATTCCCGTTGCAAACCACTCAGTGGGATTACTCGCATCAGTACAAGTCACCCTGTGCTTCACTTTATCTCTGGGCTCGCCCCCTCCTTAAGTTCCAGGAAGCGGGGAACCTCATTCTTATAAACCATCGATCTATACGTGTTTGGGAATCATTCTTTCTTAAGAATAAAGGAAGCTGCTTTTACTTTTGGAAAGTTCACAAGTTGGCGCTCTCATTCCTTAGTCTGATGAAGCTATGCCTAATTACATATTTCAGGAAAACCTGTCTTCAAAAGTGAGGCCTTGCTAGCGAGCAATTAGTGTGGGAGACTATTATTTTTGTATGTTTTAGGCAGAGAGCTTTAATTAAAGAAGTCACACTGGCAACTGACTTTGAACCTCATGTGATGATATAGATTAAAAGAAATAGAAGGTGGGTATCAAAACTGGATTAGGCTGTTTGCATACCAAAGCAACCGCCTACATGTTCAAAGAGAAGTAGCTCGTGTTACTTAAATGGACTTGTCTAATCCACTCCATGACTAATAACAAGTATTTACTTTTCATGTGCGCAAAATGGAAACCACTTGCATCTTATCGCTGAAAATTAAAATGTTAAGTTTCACTGACTACAGCACTATTTCCATTACTAATGATTACGAAAGTTGAGGGTATAAGTTTCAGTTTTTTATTTTGTCATTAGGTGTCACAACCAAACATTTAACTCAACTCAAATATAATGATATTAAAATGTTAAATGAATAAGAAAAACATTGGAATACATTATATACTATTCACATGCATACCAATATGATTTGTGCCAGTAGTTTAATTTATAATAGTCCAGCCAATAACAGAAGGTAAATGAGACAAAAAGAATCTGAGGGCATATTTAGCAATTTTTAACACAACGTAGGGCAGCAAGCAAACTTGTTTTACTGCATTGTGTGAAAGGAAGAGAGCAGAAATGTGTCACATCTACTGAGGTATGGAGCATTTCTGTTCTCTCCTCATGCTGGATTCTGTGTGCTACTTAACTCCAATGCAGGAACCCTGGAATCCAGTGGCATAGCATGGGGGCGGAGGGAAATCTGCCCCAGGCCGCACTAGTTTGGGGGGCGGCGGCCCCCCCCGCTCTTACCTGTGGCCGCAGGGTGGCAAATGCAGGGGCCGCCGTGGGCGGCCATAAGTCTAGCTACGCCACTGTTTGCACCACAGTGCAAGGGTGCCTGTGTTATGTGCTGCTTTATTTTTGTGTAGGAAGAGATGCCTTCCTGCACAAAAACGATCCTCTCTCTTTCTATGTGTGATATGGAATGCATCACACATAGAAAGAGGTAGCAACATGGAGAAATAGAGATATTTCTCCTTGTTATGCCTCAATGGGGAAGGGAAAGTATTTTGATGTTTTCCCAGATTCACTAGCTTTAGTAAATCTGGAAATGACCCAGAATCCACGGATGGATGCATGGGAATGCCCATGCTCCACTGATGGAACACCTCCTAGTTTGAAGTGTAACGTAATGCAGTGCAAGCCACTGAGTTGCATTGCAATTCTTTACAAAGCTGTGCAAGACGGTGCAAATCATGGCTTTGTAAATATTACTGAAGCCCTTGATGCAAAAAATAATCTTGGTCTAGAGCCAGTATCATTATTAAAGATAGCCATTTTGGCTAGTTATTTGAACAATAATATGAATTAGCAGCTTTGTCAGAATTACAAGGCCTTTAGTAACTCCACTGACCTACTTTTTTTCAACCAGAGGCTGAGTCACAGTCTTCATGTGAAAGTCAGCAGAAAATCACGGAACCATAAGAGAAATTTACCCCAGAATTACCAATTCCTCAGAAATTCCACATTTCTAAAGAGTCCATTGCTGTTACCCGTATCTCAGGTTTTGGTAACTCCTAGGGCAATAGTGAGTCAATGGGTCTCACAATGAGGCCTTGTAATGAGGGCCTAGGTGTTTTTGGTCATAATCAAAACAACGAGCACTTTTGCCTGTCATGACTACATGTCAACTTTAAAAGCAAAGCACTGTTGATATCATCACAGATTTAACAGAAAATGCATGTTTTTTATTACCAGATTAACTCACAGTAACACCGGATGCTTTTTCTCAATGGTATGGATCAGAAAATTGTCTGGTAACAAAAACTGTCAATGTCATCTTCATTAGATAAATGTAACCATTATGTGCATCATTCAATCAATCAATCAATCAAGCGTTTGTTAAGCGCGACTACTCACCCCCACTACACGCCCTACTACACGCCACAGCCACATCACCCCCCACCTGAGGAACCTGCACTGGCTCCCCGTCGACAGGAAAATCTCCTTCAAACTCCTCATCCACGCACACAAGGCACTCCACAAGACTGGCCCAGCCTACCTCAACAGACGACTCCTCTTCTACGTCCCCAACCGCCAACTCCGCTCCGCCGACCTCTCCCTCGCCACCGTCCCTCGCATTCGAAGAACTACCACCGGCGGCAGATCCTTCTCCCACCTCGCCGCCAAGACCTGGAACACCCTTCCACTAAGCCTACGACAGACCCAAGACCTGCTGACCTTCAGGAGTCTACTCAAGACCTGGTTGTTCGACCAGTAGCAGCACCCCCCCCCCCTTTTTTTCCCTAGCGCCTTGAGACCCTCGCGGGTAAGTAGTGCGCTTTACAAATTCTGTGATTGATTGATTGATTGATTCAAGGTACTAGGGGTGGGGGGGTGCAGGTTCCAGTCCATCAAGGAGGGGGTCTGTCGAAGAGCCAGGTTTTGAGGTTTCTCGCAAAGATGGGGAGCGATGTTGTTTGTCTGAGGTGGAGCGGAAGGGTGTCCCAGGCTCTGGCCGCGAGGAAGGAGAAGGAGCGGCCTCCCGATCTGGTCTTTCTGGTGCGGGGGACCGCGGCGTAGGAGAGCTGGGCTGATCGTAGGGTCTTTTGGGGTGCGTGGAGTTTGAGTTGGCTGTTCAGGTATGCTGGTCCGGTGTTGTGGAGGGCCTTGTGTGCGTGGGTGAGCATCTTGAAGGTGACTCTAGCCTCGATGGGGAGCCAGTGGAATGTGTGCAGGTGCTGGGAGATGTGGCAGTGTTTTGGCAGGTTGAGGACCAGTCTTGCGGCGGCGTTCTGGATGTTCTGTAGCTTGCGGGTGAGGTTTTTGTTTATTCCGGCGTAGAGTGCGTTGTCGTAGTCGAGTCTGCTGGTGACCAGGGCGTGAGTGACGGTCTTTCTGTGTTCGAGGGGGATCCATTTGAAGGTCTTACGTAGGAGGCAGAGGTGGAAGCAGGAGGACGAGACGGAGTTGATCTGGCGGTCCATTTTGAGCTCGGAGTCCAGGATTATTCCCAGGTTGCGTGCGTGGTCCGTGGGGGTGGGCGGGTTTCCGAGGGCGGGGGGCCACCAGGTGTCGTTCCAGGCGTCTGGGTTTGGGCCCATGATGAGTACTTCTGTTTTGTTGGTGTTTAGTTGTAGGCAGCTGTTTTTCATCCATTTGGCGACGGCTTCCATGCCTTCTTGAAAGTTGTGTCTGGCGGTGTTGGGTTCGTTGGATAGGGAGAGGATGAGTTGGGTGTCGTCTGCGTATGACACAATGTTGAGTCCGTAGGTTCTGACGATGGGGGCGAGTGGAGCCATGTAGACGTTGAAGAGCGTCGGGCTGAGGGACGAACCCTGGGGACTCCGCAGGTGGTAGGTGTAGGGTCCGAGAGGAAGGGGGGAGTCTGACCCACTGCGTTCTGCCAGTCAGGAAGGAGCGGATCCAGTCGAGGGCCTTGTCCGGGATCCCTGCGTCGTGGAGTCTGTGTATTAGGGTGCGGTGAGAGACTGTGTTGAACGCTGCTGAGAGGTTGAGGAGGATGAGGGCTACTGTTTCTCCTTTGTCCAGTAGGGTGCGGATCTCGTCTGTTGCGGCAAGGAGGGCGGTTTCCGTACTGTGGTTTTTTCTGAAGCCGGATTGGGAGGAGTCGAGGATGTTGTGCTCTTCGATGAATGTGGCGAGTTGGCTGTTGATGGCTTTCTCAATGACCTTCGCTGGGAACGGGAGCTGGGAGATGGGTCAGTAGTTTTTGAGGTCAGTGGGGTCCGCCGAGGGTTTCTTCAGGAGGGGATTGACCTCAGCGTGTTTCCAGTCGTCGGGGAACAAGGCGGTCGCCAGGGAGCGGTTGATGGTGTAGCGGAGCATGGGTGCGATGGTGTCTGCTGCTCTGTTGAAGATGTGGTGAGGGCAGGGGTCCGTGGGGGCCCCAGAGTGGATTGACTTCATTGCCTTCAGTGTGTCTTCGGTGGTGAGGGCTGTTCAGTTGTCAATCGCTGGCTTCCGGGTGTCCGGGGTGGTTGGTGAGAGTTCAGTGTGTTGGTTGTCTTCGTCGAAGTTGTCGTAGATGCTCTTTTTGTGGTGAAAAAAGGTGCTGAGTTTGTCGCAGAGGTCTTGTGAGGGAGGGATGTCAGTAGACTCGCTGGTGGGTTGGGCGAACTCCTTGATGATGTTGAAGAGTTCTTTGCTGTGGTGCGCGTGAGTGGAGATTCTGTCTTCAATCGCTTTTTCCCTCGTTTCTCTGATGAGTTGGTGGTGGGCGTTGGTGACGGCTCTGAAGTTGTTGTGGGCGTCTATGGATTTGGTGTTCCTCCAGGCCTTTTCGAGGCGGCGGCAAGTGCGTCTGGACTCTCGAAGTTCGGTGGTAAACCATCTGGCTTTCTTGGTGCGGGTGTTGTTGTTTTTCTTGAGGGGGGCTATGGTGTTGGCGCAATCGGAGATCCATCTGCGCAGGGTTCGGGCTGCGGTGTTGGGGTCATCGTTTTCCGCGATGGTTAGGGTGGAATTTCTGAGTGAGGAGGTGAGCTGGTCGTTGGTGGTTTTGGTCCAGTTTCTTCGTGGGAGCAGGTGCTGGTGTCTGTGAATGGTGGGTGTTCTGAAGGTGAAGTGGACGCATCGATGGTCAGTCCATGGGAGTTCGGTGGTGTTGCTGAAGGTGATGGAGTTTCCTGTAGTGAAGAGGGGGTCGAGGGTGTGTCCTGCTGAGTGCATGGGCTTGGTCACGATCTGGCAGAGTCCAATGTTGTGGAGGTTGTCCAGGAGCGATGTGGTGTTGGGGTCCAGTTGGTTGTCGAGGTGTAAGTTGAGGTCTCCCAGCAGGGTGTAGTTGGTGGATGCGATGGCCTGCAGGGAGATGCTGTCCGTGATGGAGTTGGCGAAAGGTCTGTGGGGTCCAGGGGGTCGGTAGATGAGGGTTCCTCAGAGGGTGGTGGTGGGGCTGGCCAGTATCTTGAAGTGAAGGTCTGTCGGCTCGTCGGGGAGTGTACTCAGGCAGAGGGTGGATTTGTGTACGATGGCGATTCCTCCTCCCGGGCGTGTGGGGCGGTCCTTCCTGGAGATCTTGTATCCTTGGGGAATGGCGATGGCGATGTCCGGTCCCGAGGTGGTGTTGGTCCAGGTTTCGGTGAAGAACGCTACGTCCGGGGTGGTGCTGTCGAGGAGGTCCCAGATTTCGGTGGCATGTTTGTGGAGGGATCGGACGTTGAGGAGGATGCATTGCAGGGTCTTCGGTTTGGTTGTGTTCTTGTGGGCGGGTTGTGCTGGGCCCGTGTTCTTGGCGGTGCTGCAGGTGTGCCGGCAGCGGTGACAGCTGAAGGGTTCATGGGTGTCGGCTGGTGAAGCTAGCTTGCAGTTGTTGTGACATCATTCAGAGATACATGGGCCTATTTACGAGCTAGTTTGCATCACTCTTGGTGCAAGAGTGATACAAACCTCAAGTCAGAATAATGAATCCACAAAAGGCCACTTTCCATTACCCTCAGTTGCTCCATAAATCTGGAGTAAGGCAACACAACGCAAATTGCTGTGTTGCTTTACTCTGCTCTGGGAAATTCCCATGCAACTACCATGGTTTTTGATGCATTCCCAGATTTACCAGAACTCATCAACCTGGGAATGTGCCAAAAAGATACGCCTTCCCAGGATAGGTGTAAGGAGGAGAAATATCTTTATTTCTCCTCGTTAATTCCTCTTTCTATGTGTGTACACATAGAAAGAGGAAAATGCCTCTCAGGATTGTTTTTGTGCTGGAAGATGTAACTTCCTGCACAAAAACAATCCTGCATGCAATGCAGGCCCCCTTGCACTATGGTGCAAGGGTGCCTGCATTGGCGCTAGGCTGTAAAAGGGGGGCCAGCGTAGAGCAAAAGGTAGGAATGCGCTGTGTTGCCTTAAATTTGGTACATTCCTGCCCTTTCCCTGTCATGTAGTACAGCACAGTGCAATGCAGCATGGTGACTTGCTGCTCTGCCCTGCGTGACTTTTTCATAAATAGGCCTCACAGTTTAGTATGCTGAGTACTACGCCAATCACAATGGATTTCACTGCAAACTGGGGAACTGAACTGAATGGCTTTGAACTTCAGGATCAAACTTTAAACTTCCAAATCAAATCAGCCAATCAGTGGTTTCTGATGTAAATAATGTCCTGAGAGGTATGATCAATCTTGGTCCCATCTATAGGGACCTGATCCTACCCCCTAATCCAGTCATATGCTTGATCTTATCTTCTGTTCTCGAAGCTGCTTCACATCTATCCCCCTAGGACTGCAAATTGGTGCAATCGACTGACAGTTCACGTTTATCTAACAGTGATGATTCCGTTAAGCAAAAAAAATGCATGATGTCCACCTAGCATTTCTGTTTTGTTGAAAGATCTAAGGCTTCCTTCACAGAAGCCCTGATGGCAAAATGGACCCCACCCTGTTGGTGAAGATTGCTAAGTAATGGAAAGAAAGGTCTTCCACTGGAAAGGTAAAAGTGGTGGAGCCTGCCCACCCGATGACTTAGTGGACTGCCCACCCATATTGTAAATTTTGGTGTCTATACTTAATTCTGTAATGTTTAACCCTTTGGGTGCTCATGACAGAATGGTTCCGTCATGAGCACCAGTGCTCCTGTGCTTATGACGGAACCATTCCGTCATGAGCTCATGCTCAGAAAATCCCTCTGCTGCAGACAGCAGAGGGATTCCCCATTTTTTTTTGACTGGGGAGGTGGGGAAGAGCTTCCCAAACCTCCCCAGGCCTGTTTTGTGATTTCCTTGCAATGACGATCGCGCTCATGGTGTGCTATCGTCATTGCAATGAAAACGAAACTGAAACAGTTTCAGTTTCTCAGTTTTGGTGCTTGTGGGGCTATCTCAGCCCCCTTAGCACTGAAACAGATGGGAGAGGTATCGTTGGAAAGGGGAGATTCTCCCCTTTCCAATGGTACCCTTTCCTAGTGGATCCTTATCTGCTCTCACCAGGTTCTGTTACCCAGAATCCCTTGCAAACCTCAAATTTTGTAAAAAAACACATATTTTTCTCACATTTCTGTGGTGGAAAGTTCAGAAATCTGCGTGGATCCACAAAATTCTACCCACCTCGCATTCCCCAAAGTCTTCCGAGAAAAATGGTACCTCACTTGTGTTGGTAGGCCTAGTGCCTGCGACAGGAAACGGCCCAAAACGCAACAAGGACACTCCACATTTTCACAGTGAAAACTGACCTTTTTTTTGCAAAGTGCCTAGCTGTAGATTTTGAACCCTAGGTCTGCCGGCACCTAGGGAAACCTAGCAAACCTATACATTTTTGAAAACTAGACACCCAGGGGAATCCAGGATGGGGTAACTTGTCTGGCTCTCACCAGGTTCTGTTACCCTTGGCTTTATGGCCTGTAATTCAATTATTTATTTATTTTGTTTTGGAACTCCTACGGAGGTCCACAAAAACACATCAATAATTAAAAGGGCAAACTTTACATACAATACAAAATTCTTCCTTTTTACATTGCTATAAAAATTATATCAAACATACTGAGAAATGTGCAGATAATGCTATAAATACATAAGACAATCAAATAACCGACCAATAAAAAATTCTTATATCAAACATACTATAAAATGTGCAAATAATGCTGTGAGTACATGAAACAATCAAATAACCAACTAATTGGTATTAAATCATAACCAGAAAGCTACTGTTAGAAAATTTTCTAGTAAATAGGCAAAAATGTTTTAAAATTGATATATCTTAAAACAAACCATTTCATTCGGAGGGTACAAGACCAAAGATCGTGCGTCCTGAGCCGAGTGAATATTAAATCTGATAAAAACTGGTTTTAAGAACACTCGCCTGGCACTTTGCAGCTTTGGACATACAAATAAGACATGATTTAGATCTTGGATTTGCAACTGGCACAATTCACAAATTCTCTTCTCTCTAGGTGTCTTATCCAAGATGCCAGTAACATCTCTTCAAGGCAGCAGATTGAGTCTCAGTTGGAGTATCAGCCTTCTAATCCCGTGAGGGATAGTCCAAGTTAAATAAGGCTGTGGTTTATTCCCCAAAGTGCTCCCACTGACCGCCACATTACTGGACCTGGACTGGCTTAAAGCAGCGTCTCTCGCCAAACTGATAGGAGATCTAAACTTCTTTAAGAACTGTTTCAGAACAGATTTAGAAATAAAAGAAACGGGATTTAAACTAAGACCGAAAGTATCATTTGCACATACAAAAGACCTAAAAAACCTTGATTGTTCTTTTAGTGTGCCAAAGATTTCTATTCTCAGGGCGGCCCTACGTGTACCCTCTTCCCCCAGAAGGAGGGAGTTACCCCACCTGAGAACCGCTGCCTGGGCTAAAATGAAGGACGAGACTAATCCAAATTCAAGGCGCAGTACATGTGGGGCAGCCAAAGAGTTTAAATTGCAAATTTGATGCATAATTCATCCTTCCGCCTTATCAAACGCGAGCCAATAATTCATGTCCAACACCTCGGCAGCATATATTAATGAGGGAGGGATTTTGACCTTAAAAACAGATAAAACATAGTTAAAATGGTGTCTCCCGCAAGTTTTATAAAATCTGTTTAATGCACTTGCCTGGGAGACAGCTTTACTAACACAATGTTTAGTATGTTCCAAGTCTCGACCTGTTTTGGAAAAAAATTTCCCTAAGTATACATACGAGTCAACCAGTTCCAGTTTTTCAGAACCAAGCATCCACCTTAGACATCTCTTTATTCTAAGCCCCTTCTTGCGAAAAACCAAAATCTTGCTTTTTGCAATATTAATTTTCAAGAAGTGAGCCTCTGCATATTTACTTAAAGCATCCAGACGACGTTGCAGGCCAATGGGCGTTAGATCGAATATTGCAACATCGTCTGCATATAATAGAGAGCCAATGGACATTGTACCAATTTTGGGGGCATCCCCCCTTAGAGAGTTCAGAGCGCCAGGGAGATCAGCGATATACAAAGAAAATAAAAGTGGTGCCAATAGACAACCCTGCTTAAGCCCATTATGCGTTCTAATTTTACATGATAACCCCGGCGAACCTCCCATCAGAACCTGGCACCAGGTGTCTGTATGCAATTCCATAATCAGACCCAAAAGATGATTAGGTATGCCAAGGAAGACAAGTTTTCTCCACAGCGTCCAACGGTCCACCTTGTCGAACGCTGTGGAGAAATCGATAAAAGCTGTATAAATTGGCATCCCTCGGGAGAAAACATATTTCTCTACAATTGTCTGAACAACTGCTATATTATCCAGGGTGCCATGGTGCTTTCTAAAGCCAGCTTGTTCCGGTGGAAGAATATCCTGATTATAAACCCATTGTTGTAAATGGCATAATATGCTTTTTGCAAATAGTTTGCCTGAGGCATCCAGGAGGGCAATCTGTCTAAAACTAGTCGGCACCGTTTTCGGTCCTTTTTTATACAGGGGGACTATAATGCTTCCCTTCCAAGAGGGGGGGATTTTATTCATAAAGAAACAATATTTAAAAAGTGGCTCTAAAAAATCACCCCATGCTGACCCTTTGTTTGCAAAGTGCCTAGCTGTAGATTTTGAACCATAGCTCTGCCGGCACCTGGGGAAACCTAGCAAACCTATACATTTTTGAAAACTAGACACCCAGGGAATCCAGGATGGGGTGACTTGTCTGGCTGTCACCAGGTTCTGTTACCCAGAATCCCTTGCAAACCTCAAACTTTGTAAAAAAACAACACATTTTCCTCATATTTCTGTTGTGGAAAGTTCTGGATTCTGTGTAGATCCAAAAATTTCGTACCACCCAAGGTTCCCCTTAGTCTCCCGATAAAAATGGTACCTCACTCGCGTGGGTGGGTCAAGTACCCACGACAGGCAAGGACCCAAAACGTATTGAGGAGACGTCAAAATGACCTATCACAAAACAATCTGGTTTTGCAACGGGAGTCACCTGGGTTTTTGGCCCCGGGCTTGGCGCCCATCTTGGGAAACCTACCAAACCCACACATTTCTGAGAACTAGACACCCAGGGGAGTCCATCGAGGTATGACTTGCCTGGGTCCCCCAACGTTTTCCTACCCAGAATCCCCTGCAAACCTCAAATTTAGCTGAAAAAATCATTTTTCTCAAATTTCTGTGTGGGAAAGTTCTGGAATCTACGTGGATCCACAAATTTCCACACATTTCCTACCACCCAGCGTTCCCCCATGTCTCCCGATCAAAGTGAGGTATCATTTTACTCGGGAGACTGAGGGGAACGCTGTGGGGTAGTACATTTGTGCCGACACGGTGATTCCACCCAAAAATATGTGGAAAATGTGGTTTTTTCAGCTACATTTGACGTTTGCAGGGGATTCTGGGTAGGAAAACGTTGGGGGACCCAAGCAAGCCATACCTCGCTGGACTCCCCTGGGTGTCTAGTTTTCAGAAATGTGTGAGTTTGGTAGGTTTCCCAAGATGACTGCCAAGCCCGGGGCCAAAAACCCAGTTGACCCCCTTGGAAAACCAGGTTGTTTTGTGATAGGTCATTTTGAAGTCTCCTCAATATGTTTTGGGCCCTTGCCTGTTGCGGGAACTTGACCCACCCACGCGAGTGAGGTACCATTTTTATTGGGAGACCTGGGGGAACGCTGGGTGGTAGGAAATTTGTGGATCCACACAGATTCCAGAACTTTCCCCACCGTAAAATATGTGGAAAATGTGGTTTTTTTCAGCTAAATTTGAGGTTTGCAGGGGATTCTGGGTAGGAAAATGTTGGGGAACCCAAGCAAGCCATACCTCGCTGGACTCCCCTGGGTGTCTAGTTTTCAGAAATGTGTGAGTTTGGTAGATTTCACAAGATGGCCGCCGAGCTGGGGCCAAAAACCCAGGTGACTCCCCTTGCAAAACCAGGTTGTTTTGTGATAGGTCATTTTGATGTCCCAGTAAAATGCCAAAACTGTGTAAAAAATGTTGGTTTTCTGACAAAAGTGTGTCAGTACCTAAAAGCTGGGAAAATGGTGATTTCAGCCCCACAAACCCTTTGTTGATACCATTTGCAGGGAAAAACCAGATGCTTTCATTTGCAGCACTTTTTTCCCATTTAAAAAAAAATATATATATATCTGTATTTTGGCTAATTTCTGTGTCCCCACCAGGGTAATCCACAAGCCCTGGGTACCTTTAGAATCCCCATGATGTTGGAAGAAAAGGACGCAAATTTGGTGTGGATACCTTATGTGGTCAAAAAGTTACAGGGGCCTAAGCGCGAACTACCCCAAATAGCCAAAAAAGGCTTAGCACAGGGGGCGGAAAGGCCTAGCAGCGAAGGGGTTAAAGTTCTGGTGCTGGAAGATTTGTGTTTGATGAAAGAATAAAATATTGTGTTTCTTTTGTTGCAAAACGATGAAAGGGACAAAAAAGCCAAAGCAACTGTCTGAAATTGTTCTTGGCCACAAAAGTGACTAGCAAGACTGCTTTCTTTGCATATACATGGAAGTCACTTCTAATGCATAGGGCCGTTCTACACCACATGTAAAAAAAGAAGTGGCTTTGCATCAGAAGCCACAGATCTGAACATATTTAATGTATATATTTTAAGTTTGAAACATTGTAATAGGGAATAAACACATTATGTCAGAAATATTCCTAATCAAAAGTGCAGAATAGCATGCACATTTAGCAATGCAGCCATTTAATTATAGACGTCCCTTTTGAGTTCAGCTAATATCAGAACCAACATGACTATCCTTTATGTCGCCTTTTCAGTGGTGTAACATTGGGATTAAAGACAAACAACTGGTATCCAACACCTGTCTTCAAGGTCACAAACTCAGTCCTCTACATTTTGTAGTACAATGCTTTTTATCAGTCCAAAGAGGTTACCTAAATGACTAACAGTTGGCTCCATCTTCAAAAGTGAAAAAAAGACTCCACCAAACTTCTTGTTTCAGGACATTGTCTGCCACTGCCATCTTGAACACCTGTATGCTTGCCGTTGGAGAGACTATCTGCTCTCTGCTCTGCTGCACGGACCTAAGGCCTTATATACCTTACCCAAGGGTTGTTCAAAGCCAGATATCCTCTCTGTGTAATTCTCCAGCTTAGCCTACACCACACGTACTGCTACAGAGATCGATTCAGTTTTACTTGCCAATCCATTATGTGGAGAATGAATCAATGCAAGTGGTACCTGTGTAGTGTAGTTCCTATTTCCCTAATAGGCTCTGCGCATTGGAATAATATACCCTATAGGTTTGGCATAGGACTGAGGTCAGTATGCCCCTATCGAGTATATTAAACTTAATTACTTTTGTGCCAGCTAACTCAGAGGCCACTAGAAACTCCTTGTAAACAAGAAGGGAGTAGTTTCTGGCAACCGCATAAACATGACAACTTTGTTTCCCTTTAGAATCGGAATACTTCTCAGAATCGTGGAAACAATAGATAACAGTTTCACTCAGCTAATCGTGCATGCTTAGTTTCCTCAGAGTTACACAGAAAGAATAGACGGGCGTTTCAATAAAAAAGGTTTTATTGAACAGTCTTGTTTCTCATGTAAGAGATATGAGCTGTTATGATCACAAGACAGTATGCAAGATATATAATGTACAGCGTAAGCAGTAGAAAGAAATAATAATGCGCTAGCATTATCTTTTAGCATATATTCACGTACATAAATAACATGAGCTAAAAATGCGAGTACTCATACGATGCTTCTCTAAGCTAGTTCTACCCCAATGTACCTAACCTAGTCTAGGTGTAGGGCAAGGTAAGAAGTAGGTGAAGTATTCTCTAGTATGGTATACTAAGAGTATGTTAAGTCTAGTATGCCAAGAGTCCCTCTAGGTTCTAGTCAGCTCCATACCTTGAGAATGAGAGAAGTGGGAATCTCTTTCTGGATCTTCGAACTCTAACACCCCGCGAAGGGAGTCAGAACACTGGAAGCTGGATTCTCTGCGAGCAGGGATGACAGCGTCTCTTCTCAGTGCGTCAGGCCGGGATACGGGCTCCTCTGAAGTCGAGGTCTCCTCTAACTTGCTTGGGCAAGGGAAGGTATATTTATACTTGGTAGGTGCCTTGGAATGTTAGCATTGACGTGAAGTCGGACAGAGGAAGACGTCAGGAATGAACCCTTAAGGTATAGCGGTTCATGCATAATAGATGAGTTCTTGGAGAAATCAATAATCCTGTGCTAGGGAACTCCCAAGAGCTTAAGGGTCTGGTTTCTAAGAACTCGTTGTGACGTTAGGGTGGACGGATGTCGGTGACCAGGCCTGTATTTGGAGTGCATGGCTAATGCCTAAATAAGGACTGGGATTTTATGCCTATATAAGGGCAATGCGAATTGTGCCTATATAAGGACATGTTTCAGGAAAGCCTATATACAGACACCTAAAGCGGAATACAACACCCACTCCACTTTCGAATGAACGATAATACTAAATGCTAAACATTAAACTTGAGTACCACATATTGCTAAAAACATTTCTAAAAGCATTTTAAAAGAAGTTTTTTTAAAAGAACTGTTGCTAAAACATGTAATGCAATATGTACTGTACATTTTAAAGCATTTTTTCATTCTAAGCATATATTGGAAATAAATGCAACATGAATGAATAAACTGAAATATATACATGTGATGAAATGGTTGACAAGTTTTCAAAAATCAAAGCCATTGCACATCATGGTATTAAATGAAATTTTAGACAAATAAGGTGACATTGTGTCACTGGAAGTATTCAAAGAAGTCCGTTTTATATGAATAGTTCTACTGTAAGCAGATTGAGTTCGCCATGTATTTTAAAAAAATAAAGAAAGAAAAAGTTCAATTTTTGGAAGAGTTCCAAGTTTTGAAAATATGAAGGCCAAATTCATTGCTTCCCTGGTACACTGTGAGCCGAATCAAAGTCAGTGTATGGGTCTGGTGTAAACATGAAATCATCTATTTCTGTAGCCAAAATATCGTCTACCGATGTTGGCGACATTTGGAACACCTCGTTCAGAAGGTTAATTGCACAGAGATGAGAAGCATCGCCTTCAGCATAAGACGCCGTAGCAATGTTAGCGTCCATTGTTACCTGTGTGCCTGTTGATCCATCTCGTACCTCAGCAGCAGCAGGAAGCGTCTGTGAGATCTCAATGAATGCCGTCATCAGGATTGGTAGCCTCTGGGGACAACACAGAGCATGGGCCGTTATCGGGTCCAGCAGAGTATCAATATCCGTCGGCATGACTAATGGCAGTGTTAGACAGGTGTCTAGCACGCATTCTTCACCGCAAAGCAGGCAGCGTAGAACAGGTAAGATGCAATTGTGCCAGATTGGTCTGAATGACAGGAACCATGTTGGATTAAGTTCCCGTAGACGAGGCATGCCCAAAAGCTGCACTATGCGCTCACGGCACTTCCGTTCTAGGAGAGCTTTCTCCACATCGCTCGGAGTGATGTCGGTGGATAGGCTTGCCATAGCGTAATAGTAGGAATAGAAATAGGATTCCTGCAACAAGTGCTAGAATTAATGGCACACCACCAAACACCGAATGTGCGAAGTTTGGGATGATTCCGAGGACTGCCTGGAAGGGTGCTAACAGTCCTGAACAGATGGTCTTAAATACATGTACAATACCGCTCATATCAGACATGTTAAAGATACGTCCCATCATTTCTGCGAAATGTATAGGGCAGTTTGTATGAATTAAAGCCTGTATCTCAGCCGAAGTCCTTGCAATTTGTAAATCATAGATTTATTTGGCCGAGGTCAGAGGCACGGTCTGTTGCAAAAGCATGGCTTTCATTCTGCTTAAAGTATCAAAACGTATAAAAGAAACATTCAATGAAGGCCATAGAGGCGACTCCCTGACTGTGTCTATTGGGGGGAACAATACTTGCATACAGCAAGTAACCCTGGAGTTGACCGTTACCAGATATGGGATGCCTGGCAACATGCCACAGCAACTCTGATCATTCAACATGAGGTAACTCCCGTTAGAAAGTTGACCAAAAGTTGGATTAATCATAGTAGCCGGCGTACCCTGCTGGTGGCAGGACAAATTTGCCACAGAACCATTACAAGCTCCGTGTAAAGAAATGTCCTGACATATGAGTGAACCGCTTAATGCCTTTTCACAGTTTATACCGCTTAGAAACACTTCACGATCCCCACTCCAACATCTGTATTCGTAAGGTAAATTCCAGGATGTCTTAATGTATTCTTTACCCAACCTTTCATATTTGCCTGCTTGCATTTGTTTGAGGCAATACTGAAACTGAAAAGTAGTGACAGGCAGAGTGATTTTGCCATGGATAAGCCATTCTGTAGCTGGTTCTTCTGCTACCGTAAATGGTAATTTTTCCAGTTTTTCAATGCTCAGCACTGTATACTTTGCTCCCCTTTGTGACAGTTTGATCTGTTTATCAGTTAGATTGTATTCTGCAAACAGAGCCGACGTGTTGATAAAACTCCAAGGCACATAGCCCGCATGCAATGATTGCAGCGTCCAGCCTAATAACATAATAGAACATAGCTGATATTGGCCTTGTTGTAACATGGCTAAATCTTGTTCCAGTATGTCAATAGCAGAGGATACAATGTTGTCCAATGAATGCATTCTGGATGACAAAGTTGTTAACCCATTGTCGACCACAGAGAGAGTTTTCTCTAAGTTAATACGATCAAGTTCACGTATTCGTTCTGCGGCCTCTGCCTGTGAAACCTTCCATACTTCATTATAAGCAGCATAAATGCCGGCATATATGAAACGTTTTTGACGTAGTTTTCTTGGTCCTAGCAAGAATTCCCTAAGGTCTGCGTCTTCTTTAAGTAAAGATAAGTGTTGTTTCACATCCTCAAGTGTAGATATTTGTAGCCAGTCGAGGCACAATTTTCCTACACTGTATGTTGTTACTACCCCGGATGTTGTCTTTGAACGTATCCTGGGTCTGGCCTATGGATAGTAAAGCCCTGTCTTCTATTCAGGAATCTTTCTTGACAGATGTTTGTGTCTGTATGCCAGAGTAACCAGTTTTTCCAATCAGGATCTGTTCTGTTGGTTTGTAGTATTGTGGCAACTGTAACCGCTCCCTGTGTAGTGTTATTACTTGCAGGTGTTGGCACAGAAGGCATTTTCATGTCTTTGATCTTGGCTAAACCAAGGCAAGACGTTTGTTGCACAGTGTCATTCAAAAACATTATTTGCTGAGGGATTATACATGCTCTAAACAAAGCTTCTATCCCCTGCACTTGCCAATCTTTAGAACCCCAGACAGATTTCGTGTCTATTGTGTCTTTCCACAAGTCGAATCCATGTCTAGACAATTGGGTAATAAATGCTGCAGAGTAAATCTGTTTTGTATTTGTCAACATAATTTTCTGTCCTGTTTTGTTTACATTTTTATAGTAAAATGTTTCTGGATCAGATGTATTGTACCCAGAAAAATAGGGATACTTTTTAGCAAACGTTTTTGAACTACCTTTTGGTGGTGTAGGACAATGTTCCCATTGGTTAAACATAAACACATTTCTAGGTGTTGCAGATTTATGCAAGAAATGATGACCATAGTGGTTATAGCAATAAAGCTGTTCGTAGTCTGATGAACCCTCTAAGTATTCATTGTTAGAGAATGCAGCAGACCTTTCTAGATCAGACATCACATCATTTACAGTCTCAAAGTCCCAATCATCAGAATAGGTACTGGAGGAAATAAAATCACTTAGTGAAATTTTAAATAAATGTGGAATGTTCAAAAGTTCCGTAGGGCCGAAGATATCGAAATCGATTTTGTCCCACACTATACCATCCTGTATAGGAACGGCTGTGATGTTCACTGCTCACAAGTCTCTTGCTTCACGATGGGATGATTTGTGTGGTTTCAAAAGTAAGTTCACATTTTTACTTTATGTGTCCATATGGATGTATCTGCCATTTATAAGCACGCTGATAGTCATAACCAAAGCTAGCCAAAGCAGAAAGAAAAATATTCCAGAAATAATTCATAGTTCAATCCATGTTGAAACCAGATAAGTCTCTTTCAGGAAATGAAAAAGGTCTTGTACTTGCTGTTTGAAAGTTTTTGATGCTGGCGTCGTTTCAGGTTCACTCGAATCCTCAGAAAACGTATCAAAGTTAATGAAATAGCCAGAAGCAGTTCGGTCAATTGTTGGAATTGCATCAGGATTTGTAGAAATCGCTAGAACCAGTTGATCACTTGTTACGTTGGTGTAGACAGGTGTATATGGACGAACTGTTACTTGAGTTTCAAGAGGGATGAGTTCCATAGCATTGTTGCTTAGTCCTTCATCTGTTACTGCTGAATTCTCGATGGTTATGAGTCTTTCAGTCTGAACCTCTTGGATAGTAGCGAGAGGAGTGCGTCTGCTACTAGGTCGGAGTCCACGAGGCCTACTATTTAGTATTGGCCACATACTGTGGTTTGATGAGGTCGATTGACACAAATCTTTTCTCCTTTTTTCCAGCAAGGGGCTGCAGAAGTACTGTTCTTGTTCCGTGTACGGGTAGGACAGGTACTGGTTGTCTGTAAGAAGGTCCAAATTCCTTCTTGTCCGCAATCTTCTCTCTGACTAGATCCCCAACTTTCGGGATCCAGACAGGCCTTGCTGGGACTGCCGGTGTTTCCCCAGTGGTGGTTGGCTTCAGGAACACGTTGCTTTGTTTCGATCTTAGTTCATTTAGATCCTGTGAAACAGCCAAACGATCTTTGATATCAAAGGGTTTATTTTCCACCACTGTGCCTTTACATTCGAGATCAGGAACCCACATTCTTGTCCCAAATATGACCTCATATGGAGTGACCCCCCCTAGAGAACTTCTTGGCAAATTATTTAATGAGCGTTGGATCCCATAAAGATGTTTGACCCACCCATCACCCGAACCTAATACTCTAGCTGTTATAGACTGCTTTATGTCCCGGATTTTCCTTTCCACAACAGAATTTCCCTCAGGATGAAATGGAGAGGAGTACCGCAATGCTACGCCCAAACTGGCCATGGCTTCTTTGTAAGCCCGAGAGCTAAACGCAGGGCCCTGGTCAGAATGTAGTGTGCCAATTGCGTATGTGCCGATAAAGACTCGCAAATTTTTATAACAGTTCGAGCGTCAGCCGAGCGCTGAGGCCATATCCATAGGAACCTTGACTTAGTATTTGTGGGATTGCAATTGTCCATAAGGACGCCTGCGCATAAATAGTCTAATGCTGTCTAACAATGGTGTCTGTACTGGGCAGGCTACTTCGTAGCATGGTGTCTGGTGGCGTTCAGCATCACTCTGTCTATTGCAGTCTATGCAGTCATTGATGAAGATGTGAATCTGTGTATTCATTCCAGGCCACCAGTACATCTCTTTTAATGTTAATATTGTTTTAGAGATCCCTTGATGTGACAGACCCTCCCCCAGATGTGCTTCATAAATCAAAGCTGCTCTACGTTCCATGTTTGGAATTACCCTATCCCCCACTCCAGGGATTCGAGCAAAAGGAACGTTGTTCGCATCAATTACATAAGAGTACTTGAGTGGAATTTTTTGGGCAACGCTGCACCACTGCCTTTGCTTCAAGCATTGACAGCCAACAATATCTCACTGTCTATTCTCGTTTTTGAGCAGTGATCGCAGCTACGGAAGCCGTCTGAACAGCCCCCTTTGCGGCTTCGTCAGCCAATGAATTCCCTGCAACGTGAACGCCATCATGTTGATGACTCAGCGTGTGTATTACGTGAGCCTTTGGTAGTTCGTTTTTTAACTGAACTACTTGTTCTCAAAGCGTTTTATGCTTTATTGTGCCACCTTTTGCATCTTTGAACCCGTTTTCAAGCCAATTTTGTATATATTCATTATACGACTGAACACAGTAGAAAGAATTGCACACTATTAGTGTGGGGAATTCGTGATCTGTACTTTCAAGTGCCAGTTTGAATGCTTGTAGTTCAGCTCGCTGAGCTGTACAATCTCCTAGAGATTGAGTTTTAGTGACCATTGGTCTGAAGTTACCATCGCGCATGCGACCTTTAACGATTGCGCACGCTGCACTGTAAGCTTGCTTACTCCCTGTAGCGGGTTGTGCGGATCCGTCAGTGTAAATTATAAATTCATACTGATCGAGAGGCAGAATTTCAGTGGGCAGAGGACATTCATGTTCATATTGCAAGAACGCTTGTGTTTTTAGATCAGGATCAAAAACATATTCAACATCTGTTGCAGCAAGAGAATTATCCCATTGTATCCATCTAGGATGTAAAGCTTTTCCATTTGGAATGCTCGCTTTTCTAACCGCCTCTAAGGCCAGTACTGGAGTTACGACAATAATGCAATTCCCTTGGGCTAGAGCTCTTTCTTTTGCTACAGCGGTTTGAACTGCTGTCAGTATTTTTTCTGTTGAAGTGAAGCGCATTTCTGCCTGTGTATACAAATGTGATTTGTATGCTATTGGTACTTTTTCACCCTCATTAAATGTTAAATAGGTGAATCCGCATTGTCCCGAAATTATTCAGATCACTAAATTGCGTTGACTTACGCGTGTTTGTAAGTGATTTGTTGCTAACATGTTAGCTTGGAGTGAACGCAAGATTTCTGTGTGTTCTTGTGTCCAATATTTGATTGGAAAAATCAGGTTTGATTAATTCATAGAGAGGTTTAACCCTTTCTGCGTAATTTAGAATGTAAGTTCTTCCAAAATTTAGGAAACCCAAAATGGATTGTAAATTTTCCAGCGTTTTTGGAGGTTGGAGCAGCGCACACTTTTCTAAAAAGTTAGCTGGCAGGCTCTTGCCTTCACTTGAAAGCTCATATCCTAGAAAAAGGACATTGAGATGGGCAATTCTGGATTTTTTTAAAGTTGAACTTATAGCCCTCAGAGGCGAAGCCCAATATAATGGTACTCACCCTGTTCAAGTGCCTATCCAGGTCATCGTCTGTCAGATAGATGTCATCGACATATGACAATGCCTCATTATCATAAATTTGTAGCAACTCTGTTACCCTCGCTGAGAATAACCCTGGGCTGTTCTTGAACCCTTGTGGGAGTCGACAAAATTGACGCTGGGTCCCCATTATTGAGAAAGCTGTTAAGTACCTGCTTTCAGGTGCTATGTTTTGACAAAAGAAACCATTTGAAATGTCCAATGTGGTTTTATATTTTTTACGCACAATGTTATTCATTAATGCTGTACTATGTGCATTTTGCACTGCAAATGTTTTTGAACAAGTGTTCAAGTGTCTGTAATCCAAAACTAGACGATAGGTGTTGTCTGGTTTGGATACAGGAAACAAAGGATTGCTCATTGAGGAGGTGCATGTTTCAATCACCCCTTGGTATTCAAGTTGATCTAAGATCTCCCTGACCTGTTTTTTAGCTTCTTGCTTTATTGGGTACTGCCTTTGTGCAGTAGGTTCATTTTTAGATGTATTTTGTGGGAGGTGAGTCCTCATCCCATCCTACATGATTTTTATATAATGCTGGGGCCTGGGCAACTGCCCATTTCCTGGCATAAGTATATTTTTGGTGAATTGGAATATGGTTGGAGAAGGCAGGCATAATAATGTCCTCACCATGTGGGCACTCCCTGACAAATTGTGGTGGCCAGTCTTTTTCTGCTAGAAGTATATCATAACCCCTTGAAAGTTTCTCCCAAAAGAGTATTTTCACTTTTCTTGGTATGTCTCCCTCCATTCGGAGTGTTATTTCATATAGCTTTAGTGGAGTACTAACCCTGGTGTCTACAGTCTCTACTGTGATGTACTCATTCAAGTCCACTATCTCCAGAAGTTCCTTCAGGTTCTGGCGAGCTATTGTGACTTTTGCTGCACTGTCCAGCATTGTCTGAGCCCATTCTCCGTTCTTGAGCTGTGTTCTCAGTATTCTCGGCATGTCTGATCTTCAGACCTGCTACCTTCTTTTTTGAGAATTGAGGTTTTGTTTTATTTTTCTGAACGTGTTTGTCGTCTTTCGATTTCACGCGTTCTTCTCTATGTTCTGACCATCCTCTTCTTTCCGATGTCTGTGACGATATCTGAAAGGTACGAGAGGAACGTGTATCAGTGTCTTGATACCTGTAAGGTTTTCTTAAATTATCCCTATTCCTGAGGTTATACCTCCTTTCAGAGGGCTCCTTTTGAGGAGGCCTACCTCGGCATTGAGAACGTGTCTCTTTTGAATTTTGTTTATTAGTTTCCCACTTCTTTTTAGAAGATGTAGGAGTTTGTTTAATAGAGTCCTTTTCAGGACTTTCAGATAGTTTTGGCTTTAAAGGTTTTCCACCCAAACTAGCTCTGCCTAATTCTGCATAAGATTGTTCTATTATTCTGGGTAGTTCAGTTTGATGTTCTGTAACATCAAATTCCCTTAAGCGTTGGCGGATCGCCACTGATGCTGCCTCCCCTTTAATATTGGATAATATTATTGTTGAGACCTGGTCGAAGTTTTTCAGTAATTTCATACCTAAATTCAGAGCAGGTTCTGCCCCGTATTAGTTTTGAATTTGATTCAGGACATCTGGTATTACTGCAATTGACGGAACACCATGGGGCATATTTACGTTCCCTGGCGCATCCCTGCATATCAGCAGGGATGCGCCAGGGAAAATGCATCACGCAAGTTTACCGTTGCGCCACGTCCGATGCGCCGCATTTACAATGCGGCGCATCGTGCGCAAGGATAAGCAGATGCGTGACGCATCTGCCGGCGGAAGGTTGGCGCAGTGCTGAAGTCGTGTCGCAAGCGCGACGCAACTCCAGCACTGTTCCAACCTTCCCTATCCCTAACATGGTGCGTCAATCCTTACGCCTGCTTGAAGCAGGCGTAAGGATTTGGCGCACCAGTGTCGGAAAAGTGACTGTGTGAAATCTTGTAGATTTCACTACGTCACTTTTCCGACGCGTACCTGCGCTGGAACGCCCCCCCCTACGCCGGTACGCCCACATGAAACCTGACGCAGGTTTCATGTGGCGCAGGGGTTTACTACGTGACGCATCTCCCTAGATGCGTCACATTGTAAATATAGCGCAACGCGGCGCATGGTTTGCGTCACCGATGCGTCACTTGCGTGACGCAACGGCGGCGCAAAAGTGGCGCAAGGGGCTTGTAAATATGCCCCCATGTGTTTTAGTATAGATGGCAGCAAAGACTGAGCCCCAAGTGGTGCAGTCCTCCAGTTGTGGTGTGATCCCCATTTGTAAACAGATTGTTAGGATTCTGTGTTTCTCATAAGGGCTAGTATTAGGAAATACTGCTTCGATTTGAGTAATTGTTTGAGCTATCCAAAATGGAATTTGCTCACGTTTTGTGGGCATTTTACCCATGACTGCGCATAAAGTCTGTGGAGTAATTTTTAGTGTATTCCCCTGATGAGGGGTTTGAATTGGAATGGTCATTGGTGGTTGGACTGTGAAAGTCTGCATGACATATTGGACCAATTGTCTGTAAATTTTTATTAACTCTGTAAGTTGAGTAAGTAATTCCTCGTCTGACATTATATCGAGGTCAGGATGAGGAGTGTAGCCGGCTAGAATCGGCCATGCTGCTCCTGGTCTACCTAGTGGACCGAGCCTGGTAATGTTTTTGTGATGTTTTAGGGCGCCTTTAAACCAGAGATGATGCTCCTGGTATGTGAGTGGAATTTCAATATCCTCAAAAGGAATATATTTCTCTGGTGGTTCATCTTCTTTAAAGAAGTCAAACACTTTTGTTACTTGATTTGATTCTGGGAATGCTATCCATGAATAGAATACCTCTGTCTGAAAGGATTTGTGTGCCTCTATCACGAAAACTGCTCTACCACCTCTTGGTGATAGGCCGTGTTTTATAAGTTTTAGAGTGATGGCTCTCTTTAAGTTTGGAGGGATGTTTATAACACCCTCATCGGCTTCATTTAAACCGGTAAAGTTAACAGCTGTTACGACTGGGTCAGCCGCAGCTACACCGTTCTTAGTGCCATTGTCCCCGTGATCGGACATTTGTTTTTTGAAAAATGTAGCACAAGTTTCAAGGAAACAAAAGATAAGGTGCACAATATTTTGGAACACTGTATCCTTCAACGTTGATTAAACCAAAATAGCTAATCTATAGGTTTTTTGTCCTAGTTAGCCTTGGCGGATATTTAACCCTACCCACTCCAGACGTCTTATGGAGTATGTGAGTAGGGGTCTCTGAGAAAAAAGCACGACTGAGTTACTCAGTATCTAGCGTTAAATTAGTGCCTTACCAAACCGTTGGGCGCCATGTAGTGTAGTTCCTATTTCCCTAATAGGCTCTGCGCATTGGAATGATATACCCTATTGGTTTGGCATAGGACTGGGGTCAGTATGCCCCTATTGAGTATATTAAACTTAATTACTTTTGTGCCAGCTAACTCAGAGGCCACTAGAAACTCCTTGACATGACAACTTTGTTTCCCTTTAGAATCGGAATACTTCTCAGAATCGTGGAAACAATAGATAACAGTTTCACTCAGCTAATCGTGCATGCTTAGTTTCCTCAGGGTTACTGTTAGAAATGGGATCTCTCGTTGGCAAGGGCTTGCACCTTTGTCCAAGTAGGGACCCTTCTTCCTAGTCAGGGTAAGGGTTGTTACACTCGTGAAGTAACCCCTGCTCACCCTCGTGGTAGCTTGGCACGAGCAGTCAGGCTTAATTCAGAGGCAGTGTGTAAAGCATTTGCACATAACCAACAGTAATACATTGTAAGCACTACAAACGGACACCACACCAGTTTAGAAAAATAACCAATATTTTATATACTCAAGACAAGACCAATTACGACAAAAATCCACAATACTATACTCTACGAATGAATGCTTGATACGTTAACTTCTTCTTTGCAGGAATAGCACAAAAGCAAAGTTCGTACGAGTCGGTAGCTCCGTCCGAGCCTACCGTGATGCTGAAAACCACAGAGTCTAACAGTTCCAGCCGACCGCGTCGATACGGGCCAGCAGAGTCGTGAACAGACTCGGTTACAGTACCTTTCTCGTTGTGGCTGGTATGGAGTGTACAAGCCGGTCGGCGTTCGTCGCGGTTGCGGTGCAAGACGGAGTGATGCAAGGTGCGGTGTCCCTCGATGCGGTGCAGGCAGCGGCTCGATGAGCGTCGTGCAGACGGAGTCGGTGAGTCCAAGGCGTGCGATGCAGGGCGAGACGATGCTCGATGCGGTGCTGACAGGTTGCGATGCAGGCGACCTAGCCGGAGTGCGGGAGCTGGCGTCGGACAGCGGTGCGAGTCGGAGCGGTGCGTCGCAGACGTGCGAGCGGTGCCCCAACTGCGGTGCGGTCACGACTCTTGAGCCAGTTGCAGCGACCTCGTCGGTCGGGTCCGGTTGGTTCAGTGAAGCGATGCGATGCGAACTGCGGTGCCCACAGGTCACGGTGCAAGCAGCGGCTCGATGTTGGCGGCGTCGGACGTCGCCCACGGTGAGACCAGGGTTGCGATGCGAAGCGGGGCGATGCGGTCTGCGGTGCAAACAGGTCACCGGCCAGGGATGGATTCGGTTGACGGAGTCGGTTGCGGTTCCCTTCCTCTGTGGCAACTGAAACAGCGTTCCAGAAGCAGTACCCAGAGGCTTGTGAAGTCTTTGTAGTCCCTGAGACTTCTTAACAGGAGGCCAGCTCGGTTCCTGGCCCTTGGAGTTACTCAGCACAAGTTTGTAGAAAGTTCAGTCCAGTCCTTTCACTGCCCAAGACAGAAGCAGCAACTGCAGGCCAACCCAACAAAGCAACAACACAGCAGCGGGGCAGTACTCCTCCTGGCAGCTCTTCCAGCTCTTCGTCTTGGCAGGTTCCTTGATTCCAGCGAGATCTAAATTCATGGGGTCAGGGCCCCAATATTTATATCCCAAATTCCTTTGTTCTCTGAAGGCAGAGAGGCCTTTGCCTAGTCCAAACCAGTTCTGGAGCACTTTGTTGACAAGTCTCCGTCCCTTCTTTCAGTGAGTAGGCCAGGGACATCAGACGCACCACAGGAGGTGGAGCCAGCATTGTGGAGGGAAGGCACTGTCCTATTCAGGGCCCAGGTGCGACCCCTCCCACCCATCTACACGTAGATCTTGCTATTCAGCCCTGTGCTGACTCACCCTGTCTCCTGGCATCCCCCAGCCCCTGTCACTCACATTCCAGACAAGGAATACACAACCTCGCAGAGGCAGGCTTGGATGGTTAGACAAGAAAATACCCACTTTCTAAAAGTGGTATTTTCAAACACAGAATGTTAAAACCAACTTCCCTAAAAGCTGCATTTTATCATTCTGAGTCCAGGCATACTAAACTCGACTTCCTACCATGTTCCCGGGGTCAGTTAGGATTATAAGCTGTAATAATCAAAACTGCCCGTTCTGGCCTAGGGGAACAGGTAGCCTTGCAATAGTGAAAAACGAACTAGGCTGTGATTCACTATTAGGACATGCCACACACACCCGGGCATGTCCTACCTTTCGCGTACAACGCACCCTGCCCACAGGGGTACCTTGGGCCTATCTTAGGGGTGACTAACATGTAGCAAAGGGAAGGTTTAGGGACTTGCAAGTGTGGGCACTTGCCAGAGTCGTCATGGCAGCCCCAGGCTGCGCACAGGCTCTGCGTTGGCAGGCCCGAGTTACACTTTACGGGCTGTTTGCGTGGGTGGCACAATCCAGTGCTGCAGCCCACCAACAGCATTTGGTCTATAGGCCCTGGCACTCGCAGTGCACTTTACAAGGGACTGATAGATAAACCAAATAGGCCAATCATGGAAACACCAATCCATAACACATTTTATACAGGAGCACTTGCACTTTCCCACTGGACAGCAGTGAGGAAAGTGCGCAGAATCATTACACCAGCAAAAACATAGTCAAAACCGGGAGGTCAGAAAGCAAAAAGTCAGGGGAAACACGCCAAAAGATGCCAAGTCTAACACATGTCCCCTCCAGCTGAAAGTAGGGAGAACTACCCAACCCCATTGGAGTTCTCTTCACTAAGGCGGAAGAACCTGGACAGACCATCTGCGTTGGCGTGTTCTGTACCAGGACGGTGTTCCACCGTAAAGTCCATTCCCTGTAGGGAGATGGACCACCTCAGCAGTTTTGGATTCTCACCCCTCATTTGCATCAACCATCTGAGGGGCCTGTGGTCTGTCTGAACCCGGAAGTGAGTCCCAAACAGGTATGGTCTCAACTTCTTCAGTGCCCAGACCACAGCAAAAGCTTCCCTTTCTATGGCACTCCACCTCTGTTCCCTGGGAAGTAGTCTCCTGCTAAGGAAGACTACATGCTGATCCAGGCCCTCTTCATTCAGTTGTGAGAGCACCGCTCCCACACCATGCTCTGAAGCGTCAGTCTGCACGACGAATTCCCTTGGAGAAGTCAGGTGCCTTGAGCACGGGCGCCGTGCACATGGCTGCCTTCAGGGCATCAAAAGCTTTCTGGCAGGACTCAGTCCAGATCACTTTCCTGGGCTGCCTCTTAGAGGTCAGCTCTGTTAAGGGAGCCACGATGGTGCCATAGCCCTTAACAAATCTCCTATAATAACCGGTGAGACCTAAGAAGGCTCTCACCTCTGTCTGGGTCTTGGGGGCTCCCAAGCCAGAATGGTGTCAATCTTGGGTTGTAGGGGCGCCACCTGGCCGCTTCCTACCTGGTGCCCCAAGTACACCACAGAACCCTGCCCGATCTGGCACTTACTGGCCTTGATCGTGAGGCCTGCACCTTGCAGAGCCCTCAACACTTTCTCAAGGTGCTGTAAATGTTCTTCCCAGCTGGAACTGAACACAGCAATGTCATCCAGGTAGGCGGCACTGAAATCCTCCAGCCCAGCCAACACCTGATTGACCAACCTCTGAAAGGTGGCAGGGGCATTCTTCAACCCAAAGGGCATCACCCGGAACTGGTAATGACCTTCGGGGGTCGAGAATGCTGATCTCTCCTTGGCCCCATCGGTTAAGGCAATCTGCCAGTACCCAGACGTCAAATCAAACGTGCTGAGGAACCGGGCAGCTCCCAACCGATCAATGAGCTCATCAGCTCTGGGGATGGGGTGCGCGTCAGTCCTGGTGACGGCATTGAGCCCACGGTAGTCCACACAAAACCGGAGTTCTGGAGTGGCACCGGGCGCCGCAGCCTTTGGGACCAAGACCACTGGGCTGGCCCAAGGACTGTGGGAGGGCTCAATCACCCCTAACGCCAACATCTTAGAGACCTCCTCCTTGATGCTGGCTCTGACCCGGTCAGTCAACCTGTAAATCTTGTGCTTCACAGGATGGCTGTCACCAGTGTCCACGTCATGGGTACACCAGTGAGTAAAACCGGGGGTCAGAGAGAACAGTGGGGCGAACTGTCCCAACAACCGGCGACAGTCCCCCTGCTGCTCCTGAGTCAGAGTAGGGGAGAGGATCACACCCCCTACTGACCCATCATGCTCCTTGGTAGACAGGAGGTCAGGGAGAGGCTCACTCTCCTCTTCCACCCCATCATCTGTCGCCAAGAGCATACTCACTTCGGACCTCTCGAAGTGGGGCTTGAGGCGGTTCACGTGAAGGACACTTAAAGGGTTCCTTGGAGCCTGCAAATCCACCAGGTAGGTGACGTCACTTTTGCGCTCCTTTACCTCATATGGCCCAGTCCACTTGTCCTGCAAGGCACAAGGTGCCACTGGGGCCATGACCCACACTTTTTGCCCAGGTTGAAATTCGACCAGAGTGGCATTCTGGTCATACCATCTCTTCATTTCTTCCTGGCTTGCTTCTAGGTTCGCCTGAGCGAGTTTCCTGAAGCGGGCAGTTTGGTTTCTAAAGGCCAGCATGTAGCTAAATACATCCTGGGGAGTTTTCCTGGGAGCTGCCTCCCAGCCTTCCTCTACCAAACTCAGAGGTCCTCTGACAGGGTGGCCATACAGGAGCTCAAAGGGCTGTACCCAAGAGACTTCTGAGGCACCTCCCTGTACGCAAAGAGTAGGCATGGCAAGAGGACGTCCCACTTACGCCTCATGGGTTCTGTTAGACCCTTGATCATGCCTTTCAAGGTCTGGTTGAATCTCTCCACCAGACCGTTTCCTTGTGGGTGGTAAGGAGTGGTGAACTTGTAGGTTACACCACACTCCTTCCACAGGGATGTCATATACTTCGATATGAAATTGGTCCCCCTATCGGAAACCACCTCTCTGGGGAATCCCACACGGGAAAAGATCCCCATTAACGCCCGGCCCACCACTGGCGCCGTCGTTGCCCTGAGAGGGATTGCCTCCGGGTACCGGGTGGCATGGTCCACCAAGACCAGGATGTACCTGTTGCCCATGGCTGTCTTGGGATCCAGTGGCCCCACAATATCCATCCCTACCCTTTCAAAGGGTGTTCCAACAACAGGAAAAGGTTGGAGAGGAGCTTTGACCTTCCTCCCACTCTTACCACTTGCCTGGCAAGTTTGGCAAGACCTACAGTGTGCATCTGACTGCCTTCGCATTTGGGGCCAAAGAAGTGGGTGACAAGCCTGTCAAAGGTCTTGTCCTGCCCCAAATGTCCTGCCAAAGGCACGTCATGAGCCAGACCCAGTAGGAAGGTCCTGAAGCGCTGGGGTACCACCAGCACACGGGCTGACCCAGGCTCAGCAACCTTAGGCTCACTGTATAGGAGACCGCTCTCCCAGTAGATCAGATGTGACCCGGACTGATTACCAGCTGCCTGGTCTGCAGCCTGCCGCCGCAGACCCTCCAGAGAAGGGCACTCGTTCTG
The DNA here is from genome assembly GCA_963921515.1 of Calotriton arnoldi. Lineage (NCBI taxonomy): Eukaryota > Metazoa > Chordata > Amphibia > Caudata > Salamandridae > Calotriton > Calotriton arnoldi. The sequence continues at coordinate 104,071 of CAWUFW010019801.1, forward strand.
CTCCCTGCAGAACTCCTCCCTGGTGGGACCCCCTTCTTGCTGCCAATGGGTCAGCTCAGAGATGTCTCCCAGTTCGGCTACTTGCTCCCCTGTAGGCACCGGGCGTCCCCCTCGAGGTCCGCCTCCTCCCGGTCCGTGGGAACTTCGGGGGCCGGTTTCCGCGCCCCTGCCCTTTCTCTTGGCAGGGACTTGGGCCACTGTTTCAGGCTCCAAGTCCTCTTGATCACCCCTTCTGGCTGCCATTGACCGAGTAGACACGCATGCCCACTCTGGCAACCCAAGCATCTCCAAGTGAGACCTGAGCTCAACCTCCTTCCATGAGGACTGCTCCAGGTCGTTTCCTAGCAGACAATCTACAGGCATGGTAGGGCTCACAACCACCCTCAAGGGACCTGAGACCCCCCATTCAAAGGGAACCTGCGCCACCATACACTGGCGCTCAGAGTTGTCGACAGCAACTACTTGGTGGAATGCTCCTGGGACTACTTGCTTCTCAGACACCAGGTGACACCGGACTGAGGTCACACTGGCTCCAGTATCTCTGAGAGCCTCTACCCTGTTCCCATTAATGGTCACCCAGGTGCTATATTTCTTTGTGTTAGGGGGCACCTGGTTTCCTGGGACCATCTCACTGTCCCCTAGTGAGACAAGGGTCATTTCTGCGGGATCCCCACTCTCCTGTGGGCACCCCTCCTCCCCAAGCGCTACACTCGCCAACACTTTGGACTGTCCACCGGTGGGTGGCTGTGTCCCCTTCGGGCACTTGGGGTCCCCCTTAAAGTGACCTACCTGGTCACATGCATAACACTTGCGGGGGCCAGTCTCAACAGGCTTCCCTGTAGAGACCCCTTTCTTCTTATCACCGGGGGCTGGGAACCTTTACCCTGGGTACTAGTTTGGGGCCCTTTAGAGAACTCCTGTGCTTTACCCTTGTCCCCCCACCTTTCTGCTGGGGACCCTGCCCACCTTTGGCTGAGTCTCCCCAAACGCTTTCTTGTGGACCCTGGTACTCACCCAGCGGTCCGCTTCCACTAGCAAGCTTCCTGGGGTCAGTTAGCTTACTATCAACTAGGTGCTGGCGCAGATCTGCAAAACATAGACTAGACAAGTGCTCCCACGCAATCAAGTTGTAGAGCCCCTGAAAATCTGTTACGCTACTGCCCTTCACCCAACCATCCAGAGACCTGCAGAACACATCCACACATTCCAACCAAGTGTTGGCATCAGACTTCTTACTGGACCTGAACTGATCCCTGTACTTTTCAGGAGTAAGACCATACTTCGTGAGAAGGGCATCCTTCATGTCAGCATAGGTGAGGTGATACCCCTTACCCAAAGCTATCAGAGCATCCCTTGCTTCTTCAGGGAAAAGCGGCCACAATCCTGCTCCCCAATTCTCCTCAGGGACCCCATTCATGTGTATGGCTGCCTCATAACCCTGAAACCACCTTTGTATGTCATCCCCTTCTTGAACTCCTTGCCTACGTTCTTGGGAATGTGCACAATCCTGTCTGCCTTTCTGGACGAATTGCTGCCACCATCTGAGCCTGACTTACTCCTAAGTTCTAGCTCCTTCAGTTCTCTCTCATGCTCTAAGAGCATCTTCCTCTCCTCCATGGCCAATCTCTTCTCCTCCCGCTCACTCTCCAGCCTGAGCTTCTGCAGCTCGAACTGCCTTGCCTCCCGCCTGTCCTCCAGCTCCTCTGGGGACAGACTGCTGCTGCCTGACCTGGCGGGTTCCCCCTACCCAAAAGCACATCCACCCTGGAAATAGGCTCCTCCACCTCCTCACTGAGATCACCAGGCTGCCCATTGGCATGTCTGGCTGCTACCCAGGCCCTCAGCGCCTTTTGTAGCTCCTCCTTCCTTGTGAGGCCTTTAATTTGGACTTTCAGGTTTTTACAAATCGCTCGTAACTCCTTTACAGCGTAGGATTCCAACCTGTCCTCCTCAAAGATAACTTCCAGAGATGCAACGGATGATGCAATTGATTCAGGCATGACAAAAGTCGTGAGTTGAAAACTGGCAAGATCAAAAATAGGCCAAAAGAAAAAGAACCAGTATGTGGTACGTAATGGTCTGCGATATGGTAGTAGTGCACACCAATCACTGTAAGTCAAGTGCAAACACAAGTCCTATCCTCACCGCTGACAACCAATGTTAGAAATGGGATCTCTCGTTGGCAAGGGCTTGCACCTTTGTCCAAGTAGGGACCCTTCTTCCTAGTCAGGGTAAGGGTTGTTACACTCGTGAAGTAACCCCTGCTCACCCTCGTGGTAGCTTGGCACGAGCAGTCAGGCTTAATTCAGAGGCAGTGTGTAAAGCATTTGCACATAACCAACAGTAATACAGTGTAAGCACTACAAACGGACACCACACCAGTTTAGAAAAATAACCAATATTTTATATACTCAAGACAAGACCAATTACGACAAAAATCCACAATACTATACTCTACGAATGAATGCTTGATACGTTAACTTCTTCTTTGCAGGAATAGCACAAAAGCAAAGTTCGTACGAGTCGGTAGCTCCGTCCGAGCCTACCGTGATGCTGAAAACCACAGAGTCTAACAGTTCCAGCCGACCGCGTTGATACGGGCCAGCAGAGTCGTGAACAGACTCGGTTACAGTACCTTTCTCGTTGTGGCTGGTACGGAGTGTACGAGCCGGTCGGCGTTCGTCACGGTTGCGGTGCAAGACGGAGCGATGCAAGGTGCGGGGTCCCTCGATGCGGTGCAGGCAGCGGCTCGATGAGCGTCGTGCAGACGGAGTCGGTGAGTCCAAGGCGTGCGATGCAGGGCGAGACGATGCTCGATGCGGTGCTGACAGGTTGCGATGCAGGCGACCTAGCCGGAGTGCGGGAGCTGGCGTCGGACAGCGGTGCGAGTCGGAGCGGTGCGTCGCAGACGTGCGGCGGTGCCCCAACTGCGGTGCGGTCACGACTCTTGAGCCAGTTGCAGCGACCTCGTCGGTCGGGTCCGGTTGGTTCAGTGAAGCGATGCGATGCGAACTGCGGTGCCCACAGGTCACGGTGCAAGCAGCGGCTCGATGTTGGCGGCGTCGGACGTCGCCCACGGTGAGACCAGGGTTGCGATGCGAAGCGGGGCGATGCGGTCTGCGGTGCAAACAGGTCACCGGCCAGGGATGGATTCGGTTGACGGAGTCGGTTGCGGTTCCCTTCCTCTGTGGCAACTGAAACAGCGTTCCAGAAGCGGTACCCAGAGGCTTGTGAAGTCTTTGTAGTCCCTGAGACTTCTTAACAGGAGGCCAGCTCGGTTCCTGGCCCTTGGAGATACTCAGCACAAGTTTGTAGAAAGTTCAGTCCAGTCCTTTCACTGCCCAAGACAGAAGCAGCAACTGCAGGCCAACCCAACAAAGCAACAACACAGCAGCGGGGCAGTACTCCTCCTGGCAGCTCTTCCAGCTCTTCGACTTGGCAGGTTCCTTGATTCCAGCGAGATCTAAATTCATGGGGTCAGGGCCCCAATATTTATATCCCAAATTCCTTTGTTCTCTGAAGGCAGAGAGGCCTTTGCCTAGTCCAAACCAGTTCTGGAGCACTTTGTTGACAAGTCTCCGTCCCTTCTTTCAGTGAGTAGGCCAGGGACATCAGACGCACCACAGGAGGTGGAGCCAGCATTGTGGAGGAAGGCACTGTCCTATTCAGGGCCCAGGTGCGACCCCTCCCACCCATCTACACGTAGATCTTGCTATTCAGCCCTGTGCTGACTCACCCTGTCTCCTGGCATCCCCCAGCCCCTGTCACTCACATTCCAGACAAGGAATACACAACCTCGCAGAGGCAAGCTTGGATGGTTAGACAAGAAAATACCCACTTTCTAAAAGTGGTATTTTCAAACACAGAATGTTAAAACCAACTTCCCTAAAAGCTGCATTTTATCATTCTGAGTCCAGGCATACTAAACTCGACTTCCTACCATGTTCCCGGGGTCAGTTAGGATTATAAGCTGTAATAATCAAAACTGCCCGTTCTGGCCTAGGGGGAACAGGTAGCCTTGCAATAGTGAAAAACGAACTAGGCTCTGATTCACTATTAGGACATGCCACACACACCCGGGCATGTCCTACCTTTCGCGTACAACGCACCCTGCCCACAGGGGTACCTTGGGCCTACCTTAGGGGTGACTAACATGTAGCAAAGAGAAGGTTTAGGGACTTGCAAGTGTGGGCACTTGCCAAGTCGTCATGGCAGCCCCAGGCTGCGCACAGGCTCTGCGTTGGCAGGCCCGAGTTACACTTTACGGGCTGTTTGCGTGGGTGGCACAATCCAGTGCTGCAGCCCACCAACAGCATTTGGTCTATAGGCCCTGGCACTCGCAGTGCACTTTACAAGGGACTGATAGATAAACCAAATAGGCCAATCATGGAAACACCAATCCATAACACATTTTATACAGGAGCACTTGCACTTTCCCACTGGACAGCAGTGAGGAAAGTGCGCAGAATCATTACACCAGCAAAACAAGAGTCAAAACCGGGAGGTCAGAAAGCAAAAAGTCAGGGGAAACACGCCAAAAGATGCCAAGTCTAACAGTTACACAGAAAGAATAGACGGGCGTTTCAATAAAAAAGGTTTTATTGAACAGTCTTGTTTCTCGTGTAAGAGATATGAGCTGTTATGATCACAAGACAGTATGCAAGATATATAATGTACAGCGTAAGCAGTAGAAAGAAATAATACTGCACTAGCATTATCTTTTAGCATATATTCACGTACATAAATACCATGAGCTAAAAATGCGAGTACTCATACGATGCTTCTCTAAGCTAGTTCTACCCCAATGTACCTAACCTAGTGTAGGTGTAGGGCAAGGTAAGAAGTAGGTGAAGTATTCTCTAGTATGGTATAAAAAGAGTATGTTAAGTCTAGTATGCCAAGAGTCCCTCTAGGTTCTAGTCAGCTCCATACCTTGAGAATGAGAGAGGTGGGAATCTCTTTCCGGATCTTCGAACTCTAACACCCCACGAAGGGAGTCAGAACACTGGAAGCTGGATTCTCTGTGAGCAGGGATGACAGCGTCTCTTCTCAGTGCGTCAGGCCGGGATACGGGCTCCTCTGAAGTCGAGGTCTCCTCTAACTTGCTTGGGCAAGGGAAGGTATATTTATACCTGGTAGGTGCCTTGGAATGTTAGCATTGACGTGAAGTCGGAGAGAGGAAGACATCAGGAATGAACCCTTAAGGTATAGCGGTTCATGCATAATAGATGAGTTCTTGGAGAAATCAATAATCCTGTGCTAGGGGAACTCCCAAGAGCTTAAGGGTCTGGTTTCTAAGAACTTGTTGTGACGTTAGGGTGGACGGATGTCGGTGACCATGCCTGTATTTGGAGTGCATGGCTAATGCCTAAATAAGGACTGGGATTTTATGCCTATATAAGGGCAATGCGAATTGTGCCTATATAAGGACATGTTTCAGGAAAGCCTATATACGGACACCTAAAGCGGAATACAACACCTGCCTACCAGATTTAAACTCTGCATAATCACAAACTTGTAGCTCCTCATGTGCAGGGTCCTTCAGATCCTTGCATGTGGTGCCTACCCTCACCCCCATCCTGATGAACTCTTCTTTGGACTCTCCACTCTTTTTTCTCAGCCACTGGCCATTTATGACATTCACTCAAATGACTTCTCCTTTGACTTTCGGAGTGCTAATACTAAGCTCACTTGATACTCCACTCAGTGTAGGCCCCAAAAGGTTCAGAAAATCCTGTCCTCTCATCCATGGCCCTGAGGAGATTTGCACAGTGCATTGCCGGGGTTAAGGGAAATTTCCTGCTAGTCCTGTTTCTCCTCTGCCACCAGCATGCCCACAACAGGGGGAATTTATTTCCATTGTCGAATTTCACTATGGTAACCTCCTTCACTGATTTACTGACCCTGGGCAGGTATTACTCTTTATGGCGTGCACTAGATGGTTACAAATGCAAAAAGAACAATTGATGGGCAGAATGTTGAACAATGTCAAACATTCTCCCCAGTACAGAGATCTGGGCCTAAATCCATTGATTGTTTTGCCCCCATTCCATACCAGTTTAAACCCAGCCATATGCAAATCAGTCTTGACCCTGCTCCTAATGGGAACAGTCCAGCCCAAACTGCCTGGCCAGGTCCTCCCTGGACTGGAAACAAGCATCCTAGGACCGGTTTCGAGGTTTCACCCCTCATCAGCCAGGCTAGCTTGACTCCAGTGGCATGGAGAGCACAGGACCCACGTCTGAGCATACCCGTCCCACTGTGGGTGACAAATGCAAAAAGAACAATTGATGGACAGAAGGTTGAACAGTGTCAAACATTCACCCCAGTACAGAGATCTGGGCCTAAATCCATTGTTTTGCTAGTTGGTTATGGCAGCATGGACCAGCACACAAGGCGTCACTACCACCTCCAGTGTTTCCCTCACAGAATATGGTCAAGGAAAATAAACAGACTGTTCTGTCCAGTGTGCCTTGTGTACTTCGGATCTAAATTAACCGCGTTAGTATGTGCAGTACACCATCACAATCCTGCTGTTTTTTGCTGGACAATTCTCCCTCTGGTGGCGGCCTCCATAGCAAAAAAGTGAGCCATGATTTAGATCTGGTTAGAAAGTCAGAGTTTTGAAAGTTGGCAAGCATCTCAATTCATGCCACGAAGGGGTGCAAAGATATTTCAATTAAATGTCTCCAGTTCAAGTCTAGGGTACTGGAATAAATTACAAATATAATAAAGAGTATATAGAAAGAGGTTTGTTTCTCATACTGCCCTATACATGGTGTACTCAGAAACACCTTGGATTATTCATCTACACTAATTATTCCCAAATTCCTAGGATCTTCACTGAATGTAGCTCTTTTTCTCATGGAGTCCTGCATTATTATTTTTTATTTTCAGGAAAATTCTTTCTCTGGCTAGGGAGCATATGAACAAATAGTCTCTTGTAGTTCATTTTATTTCTAGAAACTGAATAGCAGACACTGTAAAGAAAATGTAAAGGAACAGTCAAGTTACTCCGGAAAAAAACTACATTTTAATTTTACTTCTGAGTAGCGTCCAAGGTCCCCAGGCTCTACAGAGAAATGGCAAGTTATTTAGCTAAGGAGGTACTGTTAGCACTCAATTAATATGGATATGACCCTCGCTCACATCATATAAAGAGCATTTAAACTCAGTGCAAGGTACCACAATTATAGGTGTTAATCATACAGTATTTGATGAGAGGTCAATTTACAAATATGGCACATTTTTTATACTTCATAATTTATATTCTTCCTCGTATGTTCATATTCGCAATGACATTGTTCTTTTCACAGGTTAGAAAGTTGTGATATTCTCAGGCCTTTTCTGATTACACGGCTTATGCCAAATTCTCAGGCAACATGTGTTTCTTCCTGAGCAGTTAATCCTGGTGTTTTCTTCAAGGCTGAAAGTTATTGCATAAATGCAGTTGTAGAATTATTGCAATGGAGGTGAATGTTCTGATTCACTAAAAATCGATTAGACTTTATTTGTGCTATACCCTGGTGAGGCTCGACAAATGTGAGTCACCCGGGAGAATAAGTATTGACATTGAATACATTGTACTTATGTTTGACATAGATTCTTGTGTCAAATATATAAAAAAAGAAATAGAAACTTGTATTTTAAAGAGATAGGGAAACAGCAATTAAAAGAACCATAAGTAAATTAAGGGGAATCAACTGAAGGATATAGCCAAAAATAATATAATTCAGCAGTCCTCAGAAAGTAACATTCTTGCAAAGGTTAAGAAGAGAAACTTGCCCATTGACTTAGCAGACTGGCCATTCATATTGTAAATGTTGGTGCCTATACTTAATTCTGTAATGTTTAAAGTTCTGGTGCTTTGTGTTTCAAGAGAGAAAAAAATTATGTTTGTTTTGTTGCAAAAAGGACATAGGGGCAAAAAGCCCAAAAAATTGTCAGAAATTGTTCTTAGTCACAAAGGTGACTAGCACGACTGCCTTCTTTGCATATACATGGAAGTCGCTTCTACCGCATGGGACCTTTCTACACCAAATGTAAAAATGACGCGACCACAGGAAGAATGTTAAAGAGGGTATCAGCAGATAGGTAAATGAAATAACACCACAAATTGGTCACATTCACAGAGTGATGTAGATTTATTCCAACATCTGTGAGGGTAGCCCAGGTTAGATAAATTGGAAACAGATTGTTGCTACTCATAGATGGAGTGGGGTGGAACTGCTTAACACGAAAAAGAAGGTGTCAAGGTGGCCCTAGGTGGCCCTACAACAGAGAAGGAAGGAATGGCAGTGAACACGTGGCTCAGGCCTACCTCAGAAATGTCAGGAAAAAATATTAGAAATGTGGTCTGGAGTGTAGTAATCTGTGGTCCATTCATAGTGAGGCTCAAAGTCTTTATATTATATCATAAAAGTAATCGTGGGAAGAGGAGCATCTTAGAAAGAGTAACATACATTATCCGGCCAGCCTGGGCAAGATAAAGCTAGGACGGAAAATCAATGTGGAAATTGACTCATGCAGTTTCCAGAATGGAGTGACATGAAGCATAAGGTCTATATTAAAGAAAGTAAAGGCTAGAACATGAAGGTCGGAATGGGGGCTGACCAGAATTGTCTATGGTGTGTGTCTTGTTTCAAAAGGCTTAAAGGTACCTAGGTACACCATCAGAGGTTTGCGTTAATAAAAGATTGATCAATTATGGATATCAAAAGAACAGAAATTATTTACAATTTGGATCTGTAATCCAAGAGCATTTAAAGCTTAAATATAGTGTTAGGTTCTCCTATAACAACTCATGCCACTCAGTCCTACTCCCAACCAACATATTTAGACAGACATCAAACACACATGTCCCTCATGTACTGACTCTAACACAGACACTCCATTAGTAAACTGGTTGTGATGATCTCCATGGTATTTGGACAAAATATCAAGTTTTTAATAACGGGAGACAGAAATCTCATAGTTATAGTTAGTGTTGTCTGGTTAGTGAGCTGAAAAGAGAGTGCAACAAGGTCCACTCCTTATAATAATTTTAGGGTGGTGGATAAATTGTAAATTAAAGTTATAACTATAACTTTTAACGTTTATGCAGTTTAAACTTGGTTTGTACAGGGAAATAAGTTTCCTAACTATAACTAAGCTGTAAACTTTGGTTTTTCATTGAATTTCAAAGTTTTTATTTTTACTTTCAATAAAAAGGTGTTTCAAACTGTAGAGTCCAGTGTCACAAGTGGGGAGTAGTTATGTGGAGTGTCATAAAGTACAGTGGAGTATACTGTTGTAAAGTCTATTGTCATAGACTGGAGTATTGTAGAATGGAAATGAGTGGAGTAGAGTAGAGTGTAATAGGGTATTGTACAGTGTAGTAAAGAGTTATATAGTGTAGTGGTATGGAGTCTCATATAGCAGAGTCAAGTATCGTAGTCTGGAGCAGCGAGTTTTACAGTGGAATAGCACGTTGAACAGTAGAGTAGGGTGTCATAGACTGTCATAGAGTAGAGTATTTTAGGTTAGAGTATGGTGAAATAGGGTGCCATAGAGTGGAGTATCGACATGTGGAGTGTCGTAGAGTACATTGGAAGAGACTGTAGTAGAATGGAGTGTAATGTCATATAGTGTAGTGGCATATAATAGAGAGAAGTTGAGTGGCATGTTGTCGAGTGTCACACAGTGTAGCACAGTGGCATAGGGTGGATGAGCATAGAGTGGTGCAGAGTGTCATAGAGTGTAGTGCAGTGTTTTAGAGTGGAGTTGCATACAGAGGAGTAGTGTCGGACAGTGGAGCGCTGCAGAGTTCAGTATAGTGCAGGGGTTTAGAGTGGGATAAAGTGGACTAGAGTGGAGTGGAATACACTGGAGTGGGGTAGTGTAGAAGGGAGTAAAGTGTCATCGATTAGAGTGGCATGTTATAGACTATAGTGGCGTGGACTGCAGTAGAGTGGAGTGGCATGGCATAGAGTCGAGAAAAGTGTCATAAATTGGGGTACAGTAGTGTGTAGTGGGATGTCGTACAGTATTGGAAAGTGCTGTTGTCTACAGTAGAGTAGAGAGTAGGATGGCATATCGTCTAGTTGATTTTTGTAGAGAGTAGGGGTGTACAGTACAGTACAGTACAGTGGAGTGGTGTACAGTACAGTACAGTGTTGTGAAGTGTGGTACAGTGGATTGGAATACAGTGTTATAGAGTACAATGGCATTGAGTGACGTAGAGTGGAGTGGCATACAGTGTAGTAGTGGAGTAGTGTGTCAGAGTAGAGTAGAGTGGGATGTAGTGGCATACCTTATAGTACAGTGTTGTACAGTGGAGTGAAGTCGTATAGACAAAAGGAAACTGTCAGAGAGTGGCATACAATATAGTAGAGAATTGTAGAGTGGAGTTGCACAAGGTATAGTAGTGCGTGAAACAGTGGAACTGCATAGAACGGATTGTTGTAATGTAGCGTAGAGTGAGCTAACATCTTGTAGAGTGGAGTAGAGTCTAGTGTGTAATCGAGTGGTGTAACGTAGTGTGGAATAAAGTACAAGAGAGTGTTTTGGTGTTTTGTAGTGTAGAATGGCATGGAGTGGAGTGTATTCACATAGCGTAGGTAGTAAACTGTTATAAATTGGAGTGGGGTCTCGTACAGTAGAGTGGATTGGAGTGCTGTGGCATATAGAAAAGTGTTGTATAGTCAAATAGAGTGTTGTACATTGGAGTGTATGGGCAACGAGTGGAGTATAGAGTAGGGCAATGGAGTGTATGAGGATAGAGTGGAGTAAAATGTCATAGTTCTATAAACTGTATTAAACTTTAATAGAGTGGAGTTATATAGAGTGGAAGAGAGTGTCATACAAGGGAGTGGCATGGAATGAAGTGGATACAGTGTAGTAGCATAGAGTGGATTACCATAAAGTGGAGTAGCATACAGTGGAATAGCATACAGTGGAATACTGTACAGTGAAGTGTAGAATAGTGGAGTAGCATAGAGTGGAATAGCATAGAGTGGATTGGTGTGCAGTGGAGTGGCGTAGAGTGGGTGGCACACATTGAAGTGGCATAGCATTGAGTTAATGAAATTGTTATAAATTGGAGTGGCTCACATAAAGAAGAGTGAAGTGTTATGTCGTACAGCCTTGGAAACTGTTGTAGAGGGGAGTAGAGTGTTGTACAATAGAGTTTATAGGCATAGAGTTGAGTGCAGATTTGGACAGTGGAGTGGACAGGGATAGATTGGAGTAGAGTCTTGCACAGTGGCATAGAGTGTAGTAGAGTTTTGTATACTAGAGTTCTATAGAGTGGAGGAGTGTAAATTGGAGTGGCTTAGACTGGAGAGGTATACAGTAGAGTCAACAGTACATAAGTAAGTATTTTCAAATGAAATATAGAAAATACAAAGAAATCAATAATGCAAAAAGCAGCAAATATTTTAGCATTTTCTTTCTAAAATTAAACAGTTATCCAAGAAAGAAGATCACAAACACACCCGAAAACCTGTAATTCACCACTGATTTCTTAAGATCACATAAGAACAGCGAAAAAACTCACCAGGTGATACCTTTTTTACTAAAATATAAACTGCTAGACCGAACAACTTTATTTCCACATAATATAACCTTAACAAAAACCACATTTTCTCTCTGTTTCAACAGATTTAACAAATATTTTCCCGCTAACAGAGTGTACCAATTAACCATACAGAGCCATATTTATGAAAGTGTTGTGTCACTTTTGCACCATACAATGGGGTGCATGCGAGACACAACCCTTAAGTGTGATTAACTCACACTCAGCCCTGAGTGTGTTGATAAATCCACAGTAATGCAAAGCAGCGCAAATTGCTGCATTGCGTTACAATGCCCCAGGGAGGAGTTCCATAGGTGGTATGTGGGTGTTCCCAAGCATCACCCATGGATGTTGATGAATTCCCAGATTTACCATAAGTTGTCGACCTGAGAATGTGACAAAACTGCTATGCCTCACCAGGTGAGGCGTAACTTGGAGAAATCTGTTTATTTCTCCTCCTTTTCTCCTCTTTCTATGTGTACCGCATTCTGCAGCACACATAGAAAGATGAATATGCCTCAGGGCATTGTTTTGTGCAGGAAAGTCCCCCTTTCTGCACAAACAAATCCTGCTACAATGCAGGCACCCTTGCACCATGGTGCAAGAGTGTCTGCATTGGCACAAGACAGCACATTGTGCGCCAGCACTGGGAAAAAGCAGGAATGTACCATATTATGTTAAATGCCGCACATTCTTGCCCTTTCCCTGCCATGCAGCTCAGCAAGGTGACTTGCTGTGCTGCGTGACATATTGGTAAATATGCCCCACAATTTCTTTCCCTTAGCAAAGAGAATTTCCTGAACAAAAATCACACTCTTAGTACATTGCACTCATAAATAATTTTCCTCTTTTTTTTCCAACAGAAAAGAGAAACATGGAAACTGAAAAGCAAGCAAGCTACATTCAGTCAATATGGGGAAACAGACTGCCATAGTATGGTGGTTACATTTATTGTAAGGAGAGATTAACTGAGCCAGGGAGTCACTGGAGGTGTGTTGAGCATTTCACATCCAATTCCAAAGGCAGAGCAGTTACTCTGGGTGACACTGTGGAAAGGACCACAGAGCATGACCACCATGCCTCTGCAATGGAGATTGAGGTAAGGGAGAACATCCAGCAAATAAAATTACTAGCAGCCACCACCAATGAACCATGTGGGCCAGTTTTGAGGGAGGTATCCCAAAAGATCCCATACCTGTTGCTAGTAGTATGCCCAAAATACCTAATTCAAGGAGAATAGTTCAGAGACAAAAACAAGGAAGTAAGCCCCAAAGAATAACACCACAAACCTTCTCTGACATTAACATCCTCCCTGAACCACCGTTTCTTTTACTAATGAACCTTTACTACTGTATGACAATAAAAACCTTCTTAAACGATTAGCATTCTTTAGTACAGCCCATGCCTTAGGGCCCGATTACAAGTGTGAAGGTCCTGGGACCACCGTACTATCATTGGTGGTTCGACTGTCGCCTCCTTGGTGGTCCAACCACCAGATTACGAGGTGTGTGGTCGGACCACTGCACAGCTGCCTCCAGACCGCCATCATCACCAAGATTGCAGCTCCCGCCGCAGCGACAGTGTGGACATCAGCAGTCAATGGAGATAGTGCCAGCATCAGCACCGCTGTGGCCATTATGACCTGCCTTTCTGCAGGCCTTTTCATGGCAGGGACATCGCCGTGAAAAGGTCGCCATCAATGCAGGTTTTGGGGGCACAATTGTCTCCAGGGAGAGTTTGCCTTTGAGATAAGTTGCTGGTGTCAGCACTGTTTGCCCTCATGCCACTGGTTCGTCTCTGCACACTGTTTCTCTTGCAGTATGTGCTGCATGAAACAGTATACCCAACTTGCTGGGGGCAGTGCTGCATGGCCGGCAATTGCTTCAGGCTCTGTAGCAGAGCCGAAGTGTGCCGTCGCCATGCTTCTGCCTGTCATACCCCGCCAGCCTTGCGGTGACCTAATGATGCTGTAGGGGAGATGCAGCCAGCTTGGTGGTGTTTAATGGACCGCCGCTGCTGCGGGCTGGTGGTCCTCCCGCCACTCTCATAATCAGCCCCTTAGTAGCCCTGGAGAATACTGAAATTAGGATGATGGATGGAACTTTTAAGTCTACTCCCCATTTATTTATGCCAGTATTAACAATACTACCATCCCATTAGTGAACAGCTTACTCCCAGTCAAGCAATACTCCACTTACTCTTAATTGTTAACAATAATAAGTTCCAAAACAGTGATTAAAAGTCTTAGGAAAATTATAATTGATTTTGAATTACAGATTACTCTTACTAAAATTTACCCTGACACATAAATTCAAGGTAGTTTTTTTACTTTTCCCAGGCATATTGGTGAAAAATTCAAAAAAATTCCTTAGCTGAGTATTACATGTCAGACAGTCAAGTAGAATATGAGCTGAAATAATTAACAGCATTGTGTTGTGTACCTTCTGAGCGTGTGGATGACTTCTGCATATCACTTATATAATCTGAATACTTTATACAAAATGAGGGAGAATTGGCTCCACTCCTACACTATTTCGAGGACAAGTGGATTGGCCATCTAAGCAGGTTGGGTCACAGGAGGAATTCAAGGTTTCCAACTAACTGGTGGAACTGTCACTCAACCTGCTTAGAGGGAGGTGCAAAAACAAACAATGTAATAAAGAGATGGCATAATGTGTTCAACAAATCTATCAGAAGATCTCACCCTAACCTTTATCCTTTATCCTTTCCTGGAAATTTTGAAGAAAGAACAAAGTTTCCAGGGAATGAGAGAGGCGCAATCATTGTCAGGTAGTATGAATCCTCGTATTTCTAAAAGAAAGAGTAAGAACATGTCAGTGAGACCTTTGGCAAAAAAAACCTCAATTTCCATTGATGGGAGCTTCAGACTACCGAGAGAATATTGCATACCTCTTAAACTACTAACTAATACCCTCTAAAATTACTCACCTGTTTTAACAACTTTCTAAAATGAAATTGCAATTTTTGAAAATAATGTTTTACAAAATTAAAGAGTACTTTATGTTTCTACCTGTAGTTGTCTTCTTTCACCCACTCTTGGTGATATTTCATAAAAACTGTCCCCAAGAGCCATGTGCATTCCAAAAATCCAAAGTGTAAAATCCAAATCTCCATAAAGGCCTAAAAAACAACCCTTCATCTATGTCCCACTTTTTGGTAATCCACAGCAAAGCAAAAAATAATCCAATCAGAAATTCCTGAAAAACATCCAGTTGTTAAAAAAACGTCAAAAAGCCATCCAATTTCCAAAACAATTTCCCCCCAATAAATCCTGCAGCAATCCATCCACGAATATATAGATTGTCCATCACGCCATAGTCTTTATCTTCTAAAGTCACAAAACAATGAAAAACCACAATACAATAAAAATTTAAATGTTGGAATTTTTTCAATCCAGGTTCAAAAACGTTGTATCCATTATTTTCTTCCACCTTTTTTTAACCTAAGCTGGCAAAAAAATGTTTTCCCCATGTGCACATTTGAACACAACCTGCATGGGGATGTAAAAGTGATTAAAACAGCAATAAGATATATTTATACACCATCTATACACCAACTAACTACCTCCCCCATCGCTCCAACTTAGCCACCTATATGTTTAAAAAGTAAAGTACATTTTTCTTATCTGACCACATGCATCTGATCTTAACCATAACGCACCACCGACTGTAAAAATAGACAAAAAAATGTTTATGTCAAGCCGGAAAGTTAAAAAAGGGACACTTTTTCCCATTAAAGTCATAGGGAAGCCATGGGAAAATGTTTTAAAAATTATACAAACAATGTTATTGAATACTTAAAATATATGTTCTGTTTATATAAAATAAGTTATGTTTCTTACTATTTATGAATCTGTTATCAGATTTTTACAAATAATTTTAATAAATATTTTAATCAATAAACCTGGTGTGTTTTTTAACTGTACCAATAAAATTATTTAAAATTATTTTATATTTGCTAAAATTATTGCTGATGCTGTTTGATTTGTTAAAAATGGTATCTATATTTTACATAATACTCCTACTTTAAGTTTAATTATACATGATGCCAAATAAATAATATATTAATGTTTTAAAAGGAATACTCAGGTATTAAAATTAATACTTGCACATTAATATACTTACCCATTCAATACCCTATATCCCTTGCATCCCATCTCAAAAGGGTTGTTTCAAAGTTTTTAAAATAATAAGAACAAATAATTAAAGTAATGCCAACCATATAAGTTCATTTTATAAAAATTAATACCCAAGTATTAAAATTAATACAGGATTATTATTAAATGCCCCCACACAATACCCATATAACTTGCATTCCATCCCTAAAGGGCTTTTTTCTAGTTTTTGAAGTATAATTGTAGAAATAAATACCCTTTCAATTAATGTTTCAAAAAATGAATACTCAGTTATTACAATCAATACATGATTATGAATACACTTCCCTGCCCAATACCCCTATATCCCTTACATCCAATCCCTAAAAGATTGTTTTACAGCTTTTAAAATATTTTTTTTAAATAATTATATTCATAAGAACCCTATCCATTAATGTTTTAAAAATGAATACTCGGGTATTACTATTAATACCTGAGTATTAATAAACTTCCACACCTAATACCCCTATAGCCATCCATTAGATACCAGCTCTAATACTTTATTTTGTTAATTTTTAAATGATTTCTAATTATTTTCCTATATAATAAAATATAACATAAATCTAACCTATAAATAACATATATCCTATATTTCTGTTTAATTGAATTTTTCCAGTACCCACCAGCATATTAAAACAGACACCTGTCCATACTTACATGTACTTACCTATATACTTACCAAATAATGCTTGTTAACATATATATAAATCTATTAAAAAATAGATTTATATATATTTAACATTTAACAATAAACACCATAATATTAAAACAAACCAGTTCATACTTACATATACTTACCTATATCATGGATGGTAAAGTTATGCATGGTAAAGGCATGCATGGTAAAGGTATATGGCAAAAATGCGTGGTAAAGGTATGCATGGTAAAGGCAGAAGGTATATGCGTGATAATGACATGCATGGTAAAAGGCTTATGCGCTGTAATGACTGTACGGTAAGTGCATTGTGTGGTAGAGACTGCGTGGTAATGGATGGTTTCCGGAATGAAGCCTACTTCCTAAATCAGTCATCACCTTATACCCAATGTCTCCTGGGAATATCTGTAGTTCGTATCATCATTAACATTTTGGGCCATGTTGATGACCAAGTCGCGCATTGCAGGTCAGCAAGTCTCCTTGCTGCTCTGCACTGCATGACAGTGAAAAGGCAGGAATGTGCCATATTTAAGTCAATACAGCACATTCCTGCCTGTTTCCCTGTGCTAGTACCCTTTTGGCTGCCTAGCGCCAATCGGCACCTTTGCACCATGGTGGAAGGGTGCCTACGTTGTAAGGAGGATTGTTTTTGTGCAGGAAGGGTAACTTTCCTGCCCAAAACAATCCCCTGAGGTTCTTTTTTCTTTTCTATGTGGGCTGCAGAATAATGCACAGACAGAAAGGGAAAAAGCGAGGAAAAATAAAGATATTTCTTCTCGTTGCATCTCACCTGGGAAGGCGCAGGTTTTTGGTGCATTCCTAGGTCTACCATCCTAGTAAATCTGTGAATGCGTCAAAATCCATGAATTTTCCATGGCAACACCCATGCAAAGCCCATGGAAATGCCTCCCTGGTGCATAGTAATGCATGGCAGCAATTTGCGCTGCATTGCATTACTCAAGATTTATGAAGCAACTCAGGGCCATGCAAGGTGGCCTTTCGTGGCTTCATTAATATAATTTTTAATTTGCATCACTCGTGCACCAGTTTTGTGGTGCAAGAACGATACAAAGGGGCTCGCAAATATGCCCCTTTGTGTATAGGAGTAAAAATATTGAAAGGCAAAACACAAAGGGGCCAATTTATGAGCTTGTCATGCAGTGCAGTTCACAAAACATTCCATATGCTCAGGTTCCATGAGTGGGGGATAGAGTAATACCAAACATTGATCGCAGATTGGGATTAATACTAAATGAACACAAGCATCTGGGTTCAGCACACTAAATGGTTACTGCTACCATCTCATTACATAAGCACAGCTATTGGTGGCCAGGTCTAACTAAACAGACCAAGGACTTTGTCCTCAAATGTGACATCTGCCAGCAGATGAAAGGTTCAAACGTGGCACTGACACCTCTATTGATCGTAGACAAGCCTCTAGCTTGTGTTTATGTGGATCACTGCAGCCCCTTATACTCAGATGGGGCTTACAAGTACGACTTGGTGACAGTGGCTTTATGCTCCAGAATCCTGTGGGTTTGGCCACAGCGCTCGGCTGACGCTCCAACTGTTATAAAATATTTGCAAGTCTTCATTGGGACATACACAATTGACACACTACATTCTGACCAGGGCCGGGCGTTTAGCTCTTGGGCTTACAAAGAAGCCATGGGAAGTTTGGGTGTGGCCTTGCGGTACTCCTCCCCCCAACATCCTGCGGGAAATTCAATAGTTGAGAGAAAAAACGTGACTTAAAGCAGACCTTAACAGCAAGGGTATTAGGCTCTGGTCTCAGTTGTGTCAATCACCTATATGCGGGCACTCAATACCATGCCAAGCAAATCCCTGGGGGGTCATACTCCATATGTAATCCTGTTTGGTGTGAGAATGTGGGTACCAAACCTCGATAATGTCAGCACAGTGGCGGCGGAAACACCATTTGACATCAATAACATTTGGCTGTTTTACAGGAACTCACTGAATTCCGGGGCAAACAAAGCAACATCCAAGTAAAATGCACCACTACTGGAGAAATGAAGGTTGTACCAACAAGAACTGACTGAGTCCCGAAGATTGGGGACCTGGTTAGGGAAAAATTGTGGGCAAGAAAGAATTTGGGTCTCTTCGTTGAAGGTACCAGAACTGTACTTCTTCTACCTCTTGCCGGCCGTGAGACAAATGGTTTGTCTCCATTGATCTGATCAAACCACATTATGTGGCCGATTCTCAACAGTAGGCCGCATGGGCTCCTGGGTAGCTGCAGCACTCCTCTCGCTACTATTTAGGATGATCAGATGGACGCTTTATTAACTACAGAAGATTTCCCTCTCCAAAGAGAAACTGTAAACAACAAGGAAGTATTACTTCTTCCCGTTGAAACAACTACAACTGTACAGTCAACGAATGCAGAAACAAAACTTTCAATTAAAAAAATTGACAGCGTCTATGTGAATATGCCACAGATTGAGTCATCTCCCAGTTCTACAAAACCTGCTGAGCTGCTAAAAATAGACCGGCCGGCGTTTGGCTACTTAGTTCATTCTGATGACTTCTCATCGGATTCAAGTGAACCTGAGATACCACCGCCTCCCCCTTTCAAGCTACGAGGGTATGCTCTCTTTCTTTGCCTGAAAAAGACATACTTTGTTACTCCTTGATTACATATCTGGATTATAATTGGATTACTTTTCCTGGTCCTTTGGAATGGTTTGGTAACTGTCCTTTTCCTACTTCTGAATTGACACTATCTCCCAGAAAGCTTTGCAGTACAACTTGTGAACTTGGTTTTGAAACCACATGCATCATTGCATCGTGCACTTAGGGACCTGTTCCTGGTAAACATTACAGCAGTTCCAGTTCCAGAAGGAATAGTTTGGGACAGGGTATCATATGATATGTATGGCCCTACTGAACTTTTACAAATACCATATTTGTTTAAAATTTCCTTAAATGATATCATCATCTCTAATACTTTCTCTGATGATTTGGACATTGAAACTGTGCACAATTTGCTTGCAGACTTAGGGGGTCATTATGATAGCGGGCGGATCGCCACCACCCATATGGCGGTGGCGATCCGCCCGCTATTTTCCACCGCCCGCCTAACATTTCCCCCCCGCCATATTACGATGGCGGTGGGGACCCAGGTGGACGGAAAGACCGTCCGCCAGTTTTCCGCCAGTAGGCAATCTACCCAATTGCCTACCGGGCGGAAAAGGCCTGCAATATGGTGGTGGTGCCTTGCAGGCACCGCCATCCATATTACGATGATGGCGGTCTCATGCCTTTCCATGGCGGAGACTCCGCCATGGAAAGGCATGCGGAGAATGCCTTTGGGTGCCCGTTGCGGGCCCCCAGGTGGTTGGGGGGGTGGGTGGCTGCACTTGGGGGGTGCCCATGGTACCCCCGACATTTGCATGCACAAGGTGGCAGGCACTGCGCGGTGCCTGTCACGTTGTGCATGCAAATGCACAACATGCTTTATTTACATTGCGGTGGGTGCTGCTGCCAGCACCGCCCGCCGCAATGTAACCAATACGGGATGCCACCGCCACTGTGGCGATGGCATCCTAATACACATGGCGGGACTGCCGCACCTCTTGCGGGCGGTCCCGTTTGCCGTTGCAGTGGCGGGCGGACTTTGTCCACCCGCCATCGTAATGACCCTCTTAGTGTTGCATTTTTTTCTGATGAATTGTATGATGGTAAATCTAATTTTGGTGATATGTTTTGCTATCAACATTATAGTCACCACTTCTTACACAAAGCTAGCATCCCACGTGCTGTTTATAATTACACTCAATGGGAACACTGTCCAACACCACCGAAAGGTAGTTAAAAAATATTTGCACAAAAGTTTGCTTATTTTTCTGGTTTTGACATGTCAGACCCAGCCTCTTATTATTATAGGCTTGCACCTACACCTGCAAAGAAAAATATGCTAACAAACTCCAAGCTGATATACTCTGCTTCCTTTATTGCCCAACTGCCTGTACAGGGTTTTGACTTTTGGAAAGACTATAGACACAAAATCTGTCTGGGGGACAAAAGATTGCCAGGTTCAGGGAACTGAGGTCTTATTCAGAGCATGCCTCATACCACATCAAATAATTTTCCTGAATAAAACAGGCAACAAGCTTCATGTCTTGAAATAGCCAAGATGAAGGATTTCAACACACCTCGTATTTCCACATTCCCATGCTTTGAGAACTGGCAGCATTTCACAGGATTCAGTGAGGATGCACTAGATATCATGATACCAAAAGGCTCTTACAATTCATCAGACCTCAATTGGAAGGAATGGCTGATTTGGCCTGTGGACACAAATGATTGTCAATCTAGATTCCTGAGCAACACCAAAAGGTTTAACCCCTTTACCGCAGCCGAAATTCCGCCGCTGTGCGGCGGCTTTGAAGAGTGGGCGGGGCCGCGTCGGCCAACGGACGTGCGCAGCACTACGGAGGTAGTGCTCGCGACGGCCGTTGGCCGACAGAAGCAGCGAACGGGTTAAGATCAATAGGCCTGATCAGCGATATGTACAGTCAGAACGCTCGGGTGGTGACATCATATAGTGTTGGGAAGTTGTGCCTTGATTGGCTAAAATCCTCAACACTTTCTCAGGTGAAGCAACACTTGTCTCTTCTTACTGATTTTATTTTGTAAATCTGTTTTATTGAATTTCAGCCAAGCAACAACAGAGAGAAGCATTGCAATAGCACATGGATAACCAGCATCAATGCATCCTACACACTTCTTCTCTCTGTATCCCTCCCTCCCAACCCTCCCCCCCACCACCGGTGTGCCCAGGACATGCAGTACAACCAAAAGGATGCGTCATAAAATATTACAATAACAATCGCAACCAATAAGAGAGCAGTACAGGGTATAAATTGTTATGTGGGGACTCCTGTCACTCCGCTAAGCATGCTCTAATTTAGTCTCTGTGTGTTAAGGTATCAGTTGGATCTCCCTGATCCGCCACCACCAAATCCTGCTCTGAGCTTGTGTCCGGAACCTGCAATGCCGTAACTAAGGCCTCCCACGCCCTCGCCGCCTCCAGTGCCTTTTCATTATCGGTACGCAGCGCCTGTTGCAGTCTGACAGTACCCTCACTGGTCGCCCACTTAAATAAGTCTGTCTTCCATCTCCCCACACTTGGTCCCCTCGCTGATTTCCAATGCATTGTAATTTCTCTCTTGGCTAATACAAGGCCCAGGTCTAGAAATTTACTAGTAATTTTTGTTTTAGCGGTGTGCGGGAACCAGTGCAGTAAGCAAGTGCCCTGATCTAGGTCCAGGGTACGGTCAGTTATACTACATAGCAGGTCCAGTACTTCCTCCCAATACGTTCCCAAATTCGTACAGCCCCACATCATGTGCGGGAAGTCGGTTCCCTCCAAACCACACCTCGGGCACTGAGCAGCCGTCGTAGGGAAATATTTATTAAGCTTAGCAGGTGTCAAATACGCCCTATGCAGGACATAGAAATTTACAAATTGAAACCTGGCATTCCTTGTACACTTCCAGGCTCTCCTAACCAGCTGTACCCAGGTCTTTTCAGGAATGTCTCTACCTATGTCCGTTTCCCACTTCCTTTGTAACATGCACAATGGTTCTAGAGCTTCGGTTAACATGCGTCTATAAAGGCACGTTATTGCCTTAAAGGTCCCCGCCGCCATAACCACATATTGGCACGCCATTGAGGTCCGTGGTTCCGACAGTCCCATCCCCCAGTGGCGCTGAATTACCGAGACAAGCGCTGCGTGTAACAAGTAATCCCCACGTGGGAGATCATACCTATGCTGCAGCTCCTGAAAGGACAGCAGGGCTTAGTTCTCGTAAAGATCTCCTAATACTTGTATACCTAGGTCTTCCCAATTAGCCAATGCGGTCCAATCCCCACCATGGGGGAAGGCTGTACACATTCCCAGCGGTATCTCTGGGGCATATGGGCGGGTGAATCCGGCCCGTCGCTGGCTTCGATTCCAGCACAATCGTAGCGTTCTTTCCTCAACGGTGAGCGGGTCGAGACGCATCTTCTGCTGGAGTACTATAAAGAACAAGATGTAATGCGGGACCCACCGCCCTTCAGGGCCATCCGGGCCCCGGAACTCCCGAGCTACCGCCTGCGTAAGCCACTGCAGCTGTGCTGCCAGATAGTACCACCCAAAGTCGGGCACCGCCATACCCCCGTCAGCTCTCGGGCGCATCATCGTCGCCATTGCAACTCGCCGCCTTCCCGTCCCCCAGAGGAATCCACCAACCATGGAACGGAGCTGCCGGAAAATGGAGCCCGGCACCCAAATCGGTAGCGTCCGAAAATAATACAGTAAGCGTGAGAGCGCCACCATCTTCAGGAGCGCTACCCGGGCCACCACTGACAGCGGTAACGTGCTCCAGAACGTAAAGCTGCCTTTGAGTCCGCGAATGGCCCGACCCAGGTTACCCTCCAGTAAGTCCTCTGTGGTATGATAAATGTTAACACCTAAATAAGGTAAACAATGTGGCTCCCAGCGAATGCCCGCCACCTCCGATGGAGTCACATCAGCCGGCACCACCAGAAACAAACAAGTCTTCACCCAATTCACCCCCAATCCTGAATACTGCCCAAACATGGAGAGTAAACGCTGCGCGCCCTCCAAAGCCACATCCGTGTTCACAAGGAAGAGCAACAAATCATCCGCATAGAGGGAAATAAACTGCATATCCCCGCGGAGGGATAAACCAGAGTAATGTCTCCCCGACCGGGCATGGGAAGCCAAAGGCTCAATGGCCAAGGCAAACAACAACGGGGAGAGCGGGCAGCCCTGTCGCGTTCCCCGCCCCACCCGACAAGGTGAAGAAACCGTGGCCCCCGTCCGCACTCGCGCCGTCGCTGATCTATAAAGGAGCGCCGTCCATCCCACAAAGGAGTCTCCAAGTCCGAATGCGTGAAGGACCCGATATAAATACGGCCATTCTAGGCTGTCGAAGGCCTTTTCAATATCGACAGAGAGGACCGCTGCAACAGGGGGTGCACTATGGTCCTCTCCCAGTATCCGTAATAGGCGGCCAACTTTGGTCGCGGTAGTGCGTTTCGGGATGAAGCCCGCCTGGTCACTATGGACCAAGTGCGCCATGTAGGGAAGAAGCCGGATTGCAAGAATCCTACTCAAAATCTTGTAATTGGTGGTTAACATAGATAATGGGCGGCAAGCCGACCTAGTGAGTGAGTCCCTGCCCGGTTTCAGCAACGGAACAATGATAGCCTCGCAAGTGGAGGCTGGCAGTCTCCCCAAGTCCCAGGCCTCCTGATAAACCGCCAGCAGTTTGGGGGCCAGGATATCAATATATGTCGCATAAAATTCGATCGGCAGACCATCGGCCCCCGGGGTTTTCTTGCGCGCCATGTGTTTTATCGCACTTCGTATTTCCCCTTCCGTAATCCCCTGTCCCAGCGCTACCCCTTGGTCGGGCTCAAGGCACGGCAATCGTACCTCAGCCAGGAACTCACTCAGGCCATCACATTCATCCCGCAGCTTACTCTCATAGAGGTCTGCATAATAGGCTAGGAACAGCTCGTTAATTCCCCGTTGAGTATATTCCGGTACACCCGCTGGGGAGGTCAAGGCCAGTATAGGTGTGCCCCTCAGTACCGGGTTAGCCAACCAAGCCAGGAGAGTGCCCACCTTATCCCTCTCCGCATGCGCCCGTGCCAGGTACTCACTGTGATCAAAACAGCGCAATCTCTCCACATGCAGCGCCACACTCTCTCTCGCGGCTAGGACTTCGGACTGCATTTCCGGGCGCTCGGGGTGGGCTCTCTCCACCTGACGCAGTCGCAGTTCCTCTCTCTCAATATCCTGCAACAGCGTTCTCCTCACCCCTGTCGCCTTGGCAATACATAAACCCCTCACCACTACATTAAAGGCGTCCCATTCTAGTGCCAGGGTCGAAGCCGTCCCCTCATTCTCGTGAAAATAGTGCTCTATTCCCTCTTGCACCTCTGCACGAAACACCGGGTCCTCCAAAATTGCCGGGCGTAAACGCCAGGTAGGAATGGCAGGTTCTTCCCGGGACCATCGCAGCACTAAGAGCAGTGGGTTGTGATCTGATATTGTCTTCGTCAGGTATTCACTATGGTAGACCAGCGCGTGAACATCTGGGGAACACAACACGGCATCCAACCGTACGTGTAGGTGGTGAATGACAGAATAATAAGAATAGTCCCGCTCCCCGATGTGCTGCGCTCGCCAAGTGTCTATCAGCCCCCACTCAGCTTGCCAGTCCCTCCGGGTTTTCGAGAGCCTATGTATGGGTGCCTGTGGTAATGGCGGATGCGACCTATCCATCACAGTATCTGCTATAGAGTTAAAATCGCCCCCTAAAATCACTGAACCGGTCAGAAATGGTGCCAATTTCCCTGATAGTCTAGTAAAGTAGGACGTCTGATCCACATTAGGGGCATACACACTACATAATGTAATGTATCTCCCGTCCAATCGCCCTATGACAGCCACAAACCTCCCTTCAGGATCCACTAGCTGCTGAGTCGGCTGGAAGGGAACCCCCGCCCTCACCCAAATCAGTGCACCCCGTGCAAAAGCTGAATACGTGGTGTGGAAGAGTTGCCCCCTCCACCTGCGCTGCAATGCCTGGCCTTCGGTTCGGTCCATATGGGTCTCTTGAAGAAACGCTATCTGTACCCCTCGTCGCAATAAATAGGCATGAACCCTATGGCGTCTCAACATCGTATGCATCCCCCGTACATTCCACGTAATGCATTTGAACTCAAGTGAAGCGCCCATTGTGCGATTTATCTTTGTTCCACAACTGCACTCCCTGCATCGGCACACCGGTGATTCTAACTACCCCAAAAACAACAACTCTTAAATGACCCCCCCCCTCCCCTCCCCAGAACAGGCTCTAAACAGCTAGTACCCAGCCAAACTATTCCCTAATAATCCATCTGGTAGCTACCAGGGGTCACTCTAAGAGCGAAACTAGGGGGGGAAACCCTAGCGCCCAGAAGATCTGGTCAGTGGTCTCATGACATCCTAGCACCAAACCTCACTATAAGAGAGTGTTCAGCTCCCCTGGAGGAAGTCCCTACCATGCAGGGGGCTGTCCAACATAAATACCCCTCTGTCCAAGCCCTCCAAATCACCCTGTATGTCCCAATTGTCTCCCATTGAGGCCTATGGGACCCAAACCAATCAACCCTCCTTACTAGCCATTGGAAACAGTGCACGAGGTCAGGCATCAACGATCTCGTCCGCTGTCCCCAGAGTGATGCGAGGCAGGGTGACACTCCCCGTGTCTGTTCCGTCAGAATCCGTCCCTGCTGATCCTTTTTCGGACTCGGTGACACCCAGTAGTGGTGAGCCACTCGCCCGTGAAGTCTCCGTCACGGCTTGTAGCGCTGCTGACCTTTCTGTCTCCGTCTGAGATGTAGAAGGTTTCTGCGTTGCCGATCGTCGTCTTCTGGAGCGTCGTGCGCGGGCGGGTCGGGGGCCCCCGCCGGTCGCCCGCCAGCGCCGCCGGTCTTGCCCGCTCCTGTTCGATAGGTTTCCAACCAGCTCCATGCTTCATCGGGGTCATTATGAAAAAATGTTGTACCGTCCAAAGTTACTCTCAAGCGCGCCGGGAACATCAGGGAGTACTGAATGCCTTCATCTCGGAGGGCCTTTTTCACCGCCAAGAACGAGGCTCGATGTCGTTGTACGTCGAAAGTGTAATCTGGGAACAGGGAGACGTTGTTATTGTCCACTCTGTACAGGCCTGCGGTGCGTGCTTTCTGTAGTAAGAGATCTCTGTCCTTGTAATGGAGCAGGCGAGCCACCACCGGCCTGGGCGGCCTCCCAGGTTGCAGCGGTCGGGCAGGCAGGCATCCTGTGTGCCCTCTCCAAAGTGTAGAATGGTGTCAAGCCCTCGGGAGCCACCTCAGAGCGCAGCCACTGTTCCAAGTAGTCGACCATGCTGTCACCTTCCACTCCCTCTGGAAGGTCACCGCTCGGATGTTGTTCCTTCTGTTATGCCCTTCGGCGTCCTCAGTCCTCCTCTCCAGCACTTGGAGCCTGCGAGTGACCTCTCCCATCTGGAGTTCCAATGCTTTCTGAGTTGGTTCCAATACCTCCAGAGTGGTCTCAGCACGCTTCACTCGATCGGCCAATTTCCCATGGTCCGCTCATAGGAGTCCCAGTCCCAGCGATACTTGCGCAATGTCCTGTTGGAGCGCCTCCTTCATGTCCGTGATAGCTCGGAGGATCTGATCCACCTGCTGTTGCATCAGTCCCTCTTGGGGTGGGTCAACCACGTTGCGCTTCCGCTGCTCCATCACCTCGCCCTCCGGCTCCGGGAGAGCTCCCCCTTGCCGGCCTCGTGGCTTCCCCATACGTGTCAGATAATGCGGCCTCCAGGACAAGAGTCACCATACAATTCCTCCTACAGTAAGTGAACACAGGTCGCCTCGTTGGTCTAGGACATAATGGCCCCGAGCCGCCAGTTCCGGCTGTTGAGTACGCTCCCTAAGGCTCCTCACTCGATTCTGCTACTTGCTGTCACCCACCAATCAGTCCATTAGCAGGTAAGACCTCCAGTCGGCAGGAGGGGGTGCATCAGGCCCAAGAGACCAGCAGGCGCCTCAGCAGTAAACCCCGTATACGATTTGGTCCAGCGGGGCACTCGAGTCCAAAGGCCTGATAACCAGTGCCCCCACAGAAGGGTTCCGTTTGCGGCCACCCAGCAAGTGCACCACTCCAAGTCCAGGGCCTTTCAAGGTGCAGGGAGCAAACTCTCCGGTCTGCCAGCAGCGTCGCCAACCGGGATCCCACAAGGCATCCAGTCACTTACATCCCTTAGGCCAGGTCTCCTCAGAGGGCCGCAGCCCAGGGCCGCGCCGCTCGATGGCCAGCGCGCCACTCGCGGTCTCCAGCGGCGATGACAAAGGAAGGGTCCAGATCCTTGGTCAGTTCCACTGCATCGGTGACTCACAAGGGAACGGCCGGCGGGTCCCTGCCTCAATCCGCTAGCGTGTTCGAACCGGCCCTCACGTCTCCCCTCGCTAGCTAGGCCAGGCTCGATCAGTGCTCCGCAGGGGCCCCGTCACCTTCCCCCATTCAGTTGGCAGGATAACACCGCTCATTGACCAGGTCTGGGTTCCCACCCTCGGTCCGATCATCAGGGCGTAGGGTAGCAAGCGTTCCCCGGGCAAACTTAGAGGCCTATCTCGCCCCTGGTCGTCGCTCAGCCGCTCCGGGTCCCTTCCCCGCAGCCCCCGGGGCCGGGACCACCGCTCTGTCTCTGCCTCCGGATTCCCGGCTGAGTGCGATCCTCCTCAGTTCACCATCAGAAGTCCCGGTCTCACCTGCAGGAGGACACTCCCGGGACCATTCAGGCACCTGACCAGCTGGGCCCGCTACGCCGGTAACCTAGGTCGCGCCGGGGGAGGAGGGTCTCATCGCCGGCATCCAGCATCCGCCGCACTCGAGGAGGGGAGCTCCCACTCCGCAATGGCACCGATCTACGCCCCTTCCGGGCCGCTCCCCGCTTAATAACTCGCGGAGAGGGTCGCCATTTTCAAAGTGCACAGTCCGAGCCTCCGGGCCCACGGAGTCGGAACCCGGCGCCGAGCAGCAATGGGGCACTCAAACCCTCGCTGCGCAGGTCTCCGCATCCGGGGGGGCCCTCCCAATGTCGCGGAAGCGCCACTTCAGGGTTCCTTACAGGATAAGTGGTGAGGTCGGCGTGGAGCTCTCGGCTCACGCGACCGTCTTCATCGGCGTCTAAGCCACGCCCCCCTCTTCTTACTGATGACATGGATCTCAGGGATTTTTTATTAGGTCAGCGGAATCCACGTCAAAAGTGCTTCTTGTTTGCAGTATACAATAGAAAGTTTCTCAACAGGAAGCTGCAGAGAAACTGTGTGATATTGATAGGATTAATTTAGAAAAGGCTTTGGCTGTGGTCGACAATGGTATGACCACATTAACATCCAGAATTTATTCACTGGCAACATAGTATCTTCTACAATTGACATAATACAAAAGATATGTCCATTTTGCAACATGGACAATCACAACTCCAGTCCATTATATTATTTTTTTTTTTTAAATCTTTTTATTGAAAATTTGTTGCAAACAATTACAATAACCAACCTTTCAATCGGCACTTGCTCATATTTTACATGTCTTACATGCATCAGAACAGACGTCTACCATGGATACAATATTATACGTTTTGCCCCCCCTTTCTATTTTGTAACTTGTATCTACAGTCCACTATATTATGAGGCAGGACGTTGCAAACATTACATTTTGGTCATGTGCCATGGCATTATTTCAACAGCACGAGTCTGTTTTCCACATATGATCTAATAGAGAGAAAGATAGTAATGGCACAAAGAGATGCAAAATATACCATGTTGCACATTGAAAAGTTAGACCAATTACCTTTCACCATGGCTGAGACACCATCCACAGACTGGGTAATCCATGGTTACATCACCCTACCAGTCACAACTTTCCAAATCCAATATTGTCTACAGTACCAACAAGTAGGCAGATATGAGGCGCTAGGGGAAGCTTATGTGCATGAATACTGGGAATTACCATTCAGGTTTAGATGCAGGAATGGGGATACAGAAGTTTTCCTTAGTGGTTCCTGACTGTGAGGATTCTTTAAGCGGGTCCTTAGTTTTCAAGGACATTTCACTTCATGGGGCATGCAATGCTTCAGTTGCGAACTTGTCCTGGTATCTGAAGGGTTCTCCAGCTGCTGTGATTCATCCGGTTTTCAAGCTGCTCTTGAATGGGAGCTATTTGATGCTGAATGATCAAGGTTGCTGTGCATTGGAAGCGGACATCACTTATTTGGTAACGGTTAATTCCATAGTCACTTGTTGCCCCCAAGTACTGTTTCCACCTGTCCGCACAGTTAGGGAGGCAACGCTTTTTTCCAACATACGCTTTGATCCTCTGAGCAAACTGAAAGCCATGCTTTTTCAAAAAGATGTGGCCTTAACGTCAGAGAGATGTTTGACCTCCAGGTTGCAAGGTCCTCGTCCGAGATACAGACGATGATTTTTGGAGTTATACCATCTTTCATACACTCCATGTTTGGAAGCGTTTTTGGATGTCTTCCGCCTATCCTGCTACTTGTAGCGGGAATTCTGATTTTAATTTTTCTGCTCCGCAATGGACTTCCCAGTTCAACCCGGAATAAAGATAGCACTGGCAATGCTACGATGCTGTGCGCACATGATACACTGCTTCGGCACACCTCAACTTCGAGAACTGAATGAGCACTAAGTCTTGTCTTTCAAGCCTGTTTGGCTTCACTGGGTACAACCTGTATTCCATTGCCTGCTTTGCAGCCATGAATGCACATTGGATCTATGCCTTGGATCACAAACGGTTGCGCCACTGGACATTGAAGTACTGATGGACCCCTCAAAGGCCCATGGGTATTGTTGTCCCCAGCATGTTCCATTGCTGATGAATACATTCTTCGAGCCACCCTGGGATGCTTTGGCTCCTAGTGAACTGAATACCGGCTCTAATATATACTTACAGGATGCAGTCCCTCCCTCAGCAGCTGCTGTGGGAACTGGATGGAATCACCTTTGCTCCATAAACCTGCTTCGAGGTGCGCCTCTGGGAACGTCATCTGCGGTTGCGAGCAACAGCAATGTTGCATCTACCACTTGTAACACATAAACAATTGGCTTTTTCTGTATGGTGGGAACAATTTGGCTGTTTTTAAACATAATGAATCAAAGCAATTTTTGCTTTATTTTACTGGGAACCATGGCTTTCTGAGTACTTGGGATTTCAAATAGTATCATGACTTTTAAAGGCTTTTATGAATATTTTAAAGGGAAGCTTGCTTTTAGATCATTTTAGAAGTGGTTTTAGTCCTTTTTTCATTTAAAATTTCATTATGGCCTGCTGGCTTTTAGATAGCTTTTATATATCAACCCTTAGTATGAGGAGTGGGTGTTATGTGCCCAGGTTAGGCCCAAGTATCGAAGCTTCACATTTCTTACATTGTCCTCTTTTTCACAATAACATTTCTATTGTGACCTCTAGCACATATTTGTGTGTACAACAATGTTGGATTAGTTTCTCTGAAACTACTTCTGTTTACACATCTAGCTTCGCATAACATTATCATGATGCCTCGAACACCATGTACAAGGCCTTTTTATGCACGATGTACAAATGTCATCCATGGGGTGACAGGGCTATATACATATCCATAACATTGCTAATCTATACGTACATCACAAGGATGATTTCTATTATAAATAATGAGCATGCCAAAAGATTAGCAGAGCAGGCACTTCAGCTGACACCGAGGGTCCCTGCATGCTGAGACTTCACCATTCAGCAGTCTGACAACTCTGTGAGGGGTGTCCAGTTCATGACCAAGACGGGCTCCTACATTTTCTCCCACCAGGTAATGGGGTTGGATTGTCCCTTGGGGGGATTCTTGGCTTCACTCCTACACACACTCTAGGTACACGCAGAGTAGGGTTTGCATAGCAGGAGTATGCCTGATTACTGCCTTGTTTATATGCCTGCATTTAAGCACTGCTTCATCACCATGGTAGAACTATATCTACTATTCACTCTTTTGGCCCTTGTAATAATTTTCATCTGCTTTTGTCTTCTTATTATCGCAGCACATGTATTGTATACTAGAATAACATTGGTTCAATAAATATATTAAAAACGTCACAGTGTGTATTCTCTGTATATTTCTGTGAGCACAAGTAAGCACGAGTGACTGAGGCAAAGGTTCTGATCTGTTACCACGATCCCTGAGGGGGTTCAGAGTTGTCATGTTCGGTAGTTGCCAGAAACCATTTGCCCCTTCTAAGGTTAGAGGGGCTTATGGTGGCAATGTGAGCTAGCTGGTCTCTAGGCCAACATATCCTGCAGGGGGTGCTTGGAATCAGTCTGGGCGCCTCACCCAAAGTTTATGTTGTCCAACATACGCACAGATCCTATGGATTAGTGGGAACTACACAACAGCTATAGGATGTAATGTGTTTCCTAACACACAACAAACATTAAATATCGGTTGTGAGAAATTGGGTTGCTAGTTGAGGTAGTGAAACCCTACTCAAGCAACAGCCACAAGACTTGTCAGGGTGTACAACAAAAAGTCACTAAAATAACCTGTGCTTAACCCTGTTGTAACTTGGCACAATACTAAATTATTTGATACCAAAACATCAATAATCCAATCAGTAGAGCCGGAGATATGCAGTTTTAAATATTTAAGGTAAGTATAGTGCCTAAAAGCACAAAGCACCACTCACAGTTATCCGGTCTAGACTGGGTTAAAGTCACAAGTTTAGGCCGACTGCGATGGAGCCTGGGCCAGATATAGGAACCACGTGAGTCCAGATAAAAATGTTATCTTCTAAAGTACAGCGTGAAGAGTTCCATTTGCGGTGGAAGTGGCCCCAAGGAGCCTGGAAAGCATTGCGAATGGTTGTTGTCACTGTAGTGCGAAGGGCCGACCGGGAGTCTCAGATTGTCATTGCTGTAGTACTAATATCCTGTTGGGCTTCATGAATGGTTGTTGTCAGAGCTTCATGCTGGCAGTCACCTCAGGCTGTCGATGCTGTAGCATGATGTGCAGATCTCTCATTGCCAGACTTCGCTGGTGGTTGCTGTAGCGTGAAGAGTCAGGTTCATCTGAGCTTCGCATTGACGGTCAGTGTGGGCATCAAGATCTTGGTGCGATTGGGCTCGTTCATGGTTGTAAAAAGCTCAAAACTTCAGGATCTCTCCCTTCATTCAATGAGAAGCTCAACTGATGCTACACTGAGGGTCAAGTACCTAAGGGGGTACCTGCTGGGTATTGGGAACACACCAGTAGAGGCCAGCAGGGCTCAGGCAAGTCCAGTTGCAGGTCCAGGTAGGTCCACTGCAGCAGGTCAGCTGGCCAGCTGCAGGGAGACCTGTGAAGCTTGTTGTGTCCATGTAGCTCAGAACAGGAGGTCAGTCATCTGAACCTTGGAGTCACGTAAGCCTGGGATGAGATTGCAGGTCCATTTTTCCTCCTTAGACAGCAGGGCAGGCTTCACACAGAAGGGCAGTTCTCTGGAAGCAGGACAGTCCTTCTATAGTATCCACAGGTCCAGGAGTGGACTGAAGAGTGGACTGAGGGTCCTATTTTTCTACCTGGTGCCCATTTTGAAGTGGGAAAAATGTCTGGAGACTTCCCTCTACAGAGGTCTCTGGAATTTCCTGCCTCCCTGCCCTGGTCCCAGTCTGTCTGCAGGCACAATAGGCTAGTGTGAAGTCCTTTGTGTGTGAGCTGAAGTAGATTCTATTAAATGCAAGTGTGACTGGTGACACCTCCAACCCCATCAAGTCAGGAAGGCTTATCCTCCCAACACCCAGACACTCTATTATGTGGCTGTCTGGGGGGAATACACGAAAACCAACTGCCAACTACACCTAGGCATGTAACCCAGGAGACAGGCTGCCATCACCAAATGGTTAGGACAACCATCCGGCTTTGTCATTAAATAGGGTTTTAAATTACAATTTCCCAAACAACAAACATAATGTTCCTACCTTACTCCAAACAAAAGTTACCATTTATTAAATGTAATAATGTAACTCAATGTTATCCTACAGGAGAAATTATCACTACTAAGACATGTAAATCTTAAACATACATGTCCAACCTTTTAAATACACCACACCCTGCCCTAAGGGCTGGTTAGGACCTACTGTAGAGGTGACATATATATTAAAAAGGAAGATTTATGCCTGGCAAAAAAAATATTTTGCTAGGTATGCCAAAATGGCAGTTTAAAACTGCAGACACAGGCTGCAATGGTAGGCCTGAGACACATGTTAAAGGACTACTTAGTTGGGTGGCACAATAAATGCTGCTGGTCCACCAGTGGCATTAAATTTACAGACTCTGGGCACCTGTAGTACCACTGTCCCAGATAATTAAATGAATTGGGCATAAGCCAATTTTACCATATATAAACAATAAGGCACAAGCTCTTTAGCACTGGTTAGCAGTGGTAGAGTGCCCTGAGTTCTAAAATCAACAAAAACATGGTCAGCAAAACAGGAGGGGGGGAGGAAAAGGTTTTGGGGACTACCACCCAAGGGTGCCAGGTCTAACACCTGTATATTAATTGTACAAATATTTCAGAAGATATGAGCATTTAGGAAAGCACAAATGGAGCATATTTTTTTATTCTGAAGTGTCATGGAAACAAAGATTTAATAGGATCGAAACAAATCAATAAACTTGATGATGCGCAAATTAAATATATTTGCTGAAACCTGATTTTCACACATCATTGTTTGTGAGTTGTAGTTTTATCAGTAAAACTGTATGTCCGTCCAGTTGCATCTCAAATGAAAATGTAATGTCTGTAAATGACTGTGTGCTACCACACCACGCTTTAGAAATATATTTGCAACAGTGTGCTCTAAAATGCACCATCAGCTACATGCTACTGTTGTAAGGCTTATACATTCTCAGTAAAACTGTGCGTTTGTTGGGCAACATAAACATCAAAACTGCACAAGACTGATTTTATGCACACCATCATATCCTGCACAGGTGTGCAAGCAAATGTGTGTCAAATGTCAGTGTGTTTAATAAAGAAGGCAACTTAAAAACATGAGCATGTAAAATGGAGGCATTTGTACCCGAGCCTAAATCTGACCACGTATAACACCCACTCCTTGGACGTGAGATGACTATAAAGCTTTCTAAACATATGCTAAAAATATAGTTAATATAAAACCTAAAATCTTAAAGCAAATTGCTTCTTTGATAATAAAAGCTTGTAGAAAGACAAATTTCATCAAAAAATAGTAATTAAAAAGTGATGATTAAAAATACTACAGATCTAAAACCAATTTCGCAAAAAATAAAAACATAGCCCAATCAAAAAGTATCCACTGCTCAAAACTGCCAGATTGTTTAAATGTTCCGAGGAGTAGGTAAAACATTGCTATTCCTAGCATCCACGTTCCATTGGCAAACCTCTCGCCAATTCCGTGGAACAAATATGTTCAAATCCAACAAGCTCATTAGTCGCTGAAGGAGTAATGACTAGTAGTGCATCAGCAGAGGAAGAGCCAAGATTCACTTCACCAGGAGCTGAAGCATCCCAGGAAGGCTCATAGTATATGTTTTAAAGCAACAGCAATCATGCAGGGCATCTATACAGGTGTGTCTTTAGGGGACCCATCAGTAGTGTAATGTCGGTAGATTGGACAATTGCATCCCAAAGCATATATCCAGGGCACACTCGAAAGTGCACAGCTCACAGTGCAATATGGACTGTATGCAGTGGAGCCAGACAGGCTGAAAGGACAAGAACCAGTTGCCATTGAGTTCTTGAAGCAAGGGTGTGCCAAAGGACCGTTTCATTCTCTCATGACACAGTAGCAAATGTGGTAGTGCCTTCTCCATTTGACTTCATGGTGAAGCATCCATTTCTGAGCAGAATTAATAAAATCAGTGTCCCTACAATTAGAACAGGACAAGTGGTAAACCTCTGAAAATGCTTCCCTACATGGAGTGGGATTAAAGATGGAATAACTCCTAAGACTGCAGGAAGGTACTAACCAGCCCGGATACAATTGATTTTAAAAAGTGTGTTATCCCCGCAGTGTTGGAAATATTAAAAATGTGGTGCACTAACTCCCCAAAATGGTGTGGGAGATTGGTGGGAAGTAGAGAATGTATCTCTGAGGAAGACCTTGCAACTTGAAGATAAAACATTTCCTGTGCAGATATTAAGGCCACTTCCTTCTGAAACAATGAGGCTTTCAGTCTGCTTAAAGCATCAAAGTTTACATTTAAAGTCTATATTGAAGGCCAAATTTTTGCATCGCTAACTGTACGGGCAGGTGGAAGCCGTACTTGTACACATTAGGTCACCACCCCAGAAACTGTCACTAATTATGGTATTCCCGGTCTCATCCCACAGCAGGCTTGAATATTCACCATCAAATAGCTACCATCTGAAAGCAATCTGAATGTCAGACAAATCACATCTGCCAGGGAACCTTTCAGATAACATTACAAGTTCGCCTTGGATGCATTACATGCTCCATGGAGAGTAACGTCACTGCAGACTAAATAATGCCCTAAATTACTCTTTGCAGTCTGTGCCACTAAGAAAATCTCAGTTGCACCATTCCTTTAACGATAAGTGAAAGGGAAGACCCATTACTCGTGAACGAACCCTCTACCAGCGCTTCATATCTGCCTACTTAATGATGTTGCAAGCAGTATTGGAAGTGAAATGTTGAAATTGGCAGAAAAATCAATCCATGTATTATCCATTTTGCACTTGGCATCTCCGCAACAATAAATGGTAATTTTTCTAATTTCTACATATGTTACATGGTGTATGTCACGTCTTTTTTTAGCCATCATGAGCTGTTCTTTAGTTAAGCTGTATGGCATGAACAAGCTTCTGGTGTTTAGGTGTTTCCATGGGATGCGACCAGTGAGTAGTGTCTTGTAGAGTCCAACTCAGTAGCAAAACAGCCCAAAGCTGTGATTGCCCATGTTGTGTATGATGTCAATAACAGAAGAGACAATGTTACGCTTAGAGTATATCCTAGTGGATAAGGTAGTCATACCATTGTCTACTACTGCTAGAGCCTTTTCAAAATTTGTTCTGTAATCTCACGTAGTCTCTCAGCAGCTTCCTGCTGTGAAACCTTCCACACTTCATT
Organism: Calotriton arnoldi; assembly: GCA_963921515.1. Taxonomy (NCBI): domain Eukaryota; kingdom Metazoa; phylum Chordata; class Amphibia; order Caudata; family Salamandridae; genus Calotriton; species Calotriton arnoldi. The sequence goes on from CAWUFW010019801.1 coordinate 140,180, forward strand.
GCATATTGCATATAAAAAGCACTTTTGACGAAGCTTTCGAGGACCTAACAGAAAATCCTGCATGGCCATTCTATCAGAAAGAAGAGATGGGTGCTGTTTCACCCCAGACATCTTTGAATGTTTTAGCCAATATAGGTACAACTTCCCAACACTGTATGCTGTGACTGCTCCTGCATGCTCTGTCTGCACATAAAATGTGTCTAGCCTGTTTATCCTAAACTCTTTTGTGTTGTTAAGAAAACATGCCTGACATCTGTTGGTGTTTAACTGCCACACTAACCAGCCCTCCTGACTGGAACCTGAATAATCGTATGTCCCATTTCTAAGCATGTTGTCTACTGTGTCCTCCGTATAGTTTGTGAATCATTGTCAATTCACAAAATGTGCAAATATGGGAATGTTTGGTTTGTTGAGGTCCTTTATCTTAGCCAAGCCAAGACAGGACGTCTGCTGCACAGTTTTATTTAGGAAGAGCATTTGGTGAGGTATAAGGCTCTAAATAAACCCTTGTTCTCCTGAACCTGCCACTCTTTTGTTCTCCATATAGATTTTAAATCAACAATGTCTTTCCAAAAGTCAAACCCTTGTATGGACAACTGGGAAATGAAAGATGTGGAATAAATCAATTTGCTATCGGTGAGCATTGTTTTCTTTGCCTGTGAAGGTGTGAGTTTATAATAATAAGACTCTGGGTCAGCTGGATTGTGACCAGGAAAATATGCAAACTTCTGTGCAAATGTTTTTTGTGCTACCCTATGGTGGTGTAGGGCAGTGTTACCATTGTGTGTAGTTATATACTGCATGTGGAGAACTTGCGCTATATAAATAATGTTGACCATCATGGTGAAAACAGAACATTTAATCATAATTGAAAGTCCCATCATACATTTCATCAGTATTAAAAACTGTGTAATGCTCTAGATCTTCAAACATTTCATGCATTTGGGCTCGAATATCTCTTGATGAAGATAAACTCGAAGTAATCAAATCAAATGTTATTGACAGTATCACTATGATATCTAGCTGTAAACAGGGGATGCTGGGCGAAGTCACGAGATGCCATAGCCACCTCTTTAGTCTGTTGGCCTCCCTCTTTACAGAACCATCACGTTCTAAGGATACGACTAGGAAGACTAGGTCTCAGTTTGCCTGGTACAACAAAGAGTGCAGGAGCCTCAGACACAAACTAGTGGTTTCTATTAGGGCAAATAACGTGACTGAGTTGAGAGAAGTAAGAAGTGCCTATAAGGCATCTCAGGTCAGAGCAAAGAGGGAATGGGAGGAAAACCGATGGTTGTCAATTAGGGACACCTGCTATAGACACGATTCAAAACTATTTTGGCTGTTAGTCACTAGGAGGGACGCCATTAGGCCTTCGTCTCCGACTAATAACATCTCCATCCCAGCCTGGAAAGATCATTTTTCTACATTATACTCCGAGCCCCATAATCCCAACGGTACAGCTTATACTCTTGACCATCTCCATCTATATTCTGCTGATTTCTTTAAAGAAGCTGAAATCAGGTCCAGTATAAATTCCATCAGAAGGGCCAGGGCTGCGGGACCTGATGGCATTCCAGGAGATGTTTTTCTTAACGATGTCGAGAATTGGATTACCTTTATTTTAGCCCTTGCAAATGGTATTGTGGCGGGTGCCCCTATTCCACCTTCTTGCAGGGGAGCAGAGGTAATCCCAATTTACAAGAAAGGCGATCGATCATCACCTTCTAATTACAGACCTATCAGTTTGATAGACCTTGTTCAGAAGGTGTTTGCTCGCCCACTTCTCATGAAAATACAGGCCTGGTGCAATGACTTTAACATTCTCTCCCCCTACCAGGCTGGGTTCAGTCAAAAGATCAGTACTACTGATCAGGTATTTCGCTTCCTTTTATTGGTTTGGAAAACTGTGTCATAGGCTAGGGAAGCCTTTACATTGCTTTTACATTTATTGATCTAAGGTCTGCCTTCGACCTGGTCCCCAGGCATAAGCTTTGGTCAGTCTTAAATGAGATGGGACTGCCATCTGCCATCTTATCACTAGTTATTCGTCTCCATGAGGCCAGTTATGCAAGAGTTCATTGGGGAAGCCATGGGCAGTTAACAGACCCGATCCAAGTCAACAAAGGGCTTCAGCAAGGCTGTGTACTTGCCCCTACACTCTTTTCTCTCTTCATTAATGGAGTCGTCCAACACCTCTCTGAACTTCCTGCAGAGGCTCCTACCTTGGGGGGTTCAAAAGTAGTAACATTCTTATTTGCCAACGATACGCTGTTAGTGTCGAAAACCCAGAGTGGTCTACAGATGCTTCTGGCTCACTTTGAGGCCTTTTGTAACATGCATGGGCTGGAGATTAACACTTCAAAAACTAAGTTGTTAATGATTAATCCCCACAAAACCTTTAATGGGAAGCTCACACTGGGGGGGGGAGGGGGTTCCACTGGGAAGAGTGACTACCTTTGAGTACTTGGGGATCACCATCTCTGATGATCACTCATGGAACCCCCACATAGTAAAGCGAACCTTGTAACAACGACAGATCACAGGGGCTCTGATTAAGGATCATAGGACCTCCTTTAGCAGACCTATTGCTTCTCTGCTCCACATTTATGACTGTAAGGCAGTGATCTCAGCACTCTATGGTGCTGTACTGTGGAGGTTTGAAACCTTGGATGCTCTCCTGACCACGGAGAATACATTTTTGGAGCCTTGGTCTCACTCCCACAGAGCACCCCCCTGCATCCTCTTAGGCTGGATATGGGCAGAACCTCTATTACCGAGAAGGCCAAGCTCTGCCCCCTTCTGTTCTGGTTGCATCTTAGGAGTACTCCTGAGTTGCTCCCATATGCCGCTGCTCCATCTGAGGTAATTGACCTCGACCGCTTTAAGAAAATTGGTTGGTTTACCAAATTGAAAAGCCTGCTTACCTCAATTGGGCTTGAGGGACTATGGGATGTTAGGGACCCTGCACTACTTCCCAGTAAGGCCCTAATTAAGAAACAATACTGGGACTGGGTGGCCCAGTCTTCTTTAAGTCATCACCAATGGGACCGTCTTACATCAGATTTTCTTGGGTTAAAACTGACAAGAAAATATGAGCAATATTTAGAGGCCATTACAGTTCCTTTGGGTAGAAAGCTCTACATGCAATTTATATTCCGGGAATTCACTTACAGCCTCCTGGCGAAAGTTCCTCACTCAGCTGGGGTCTTGCCAGGATGTCTTTTAGCTGCAGAGTCAATAGACCACATACTATTTGCTTGTCCACTTTATAGAGCCCCAAGGTCGAGATGGTTAGCCCCTCTCTGTAAGAGCCTTGGTACTCGTTGTCATCAAGTAGCACTGCACATTTTAAAATCTGATACCAGCCTGCTGATAGTATGCGCAGTTGCTAAGTTCTTAGGCAAGTTGTGGGCTATCCGAAGATCCTTTCTGAAAATTGCTAACTGAGTATTTTAGGCGGAGGTTTGTAGAGCTTACTGATTTTAACTTTTTTATTCTTTAGATTTAACCTCGCACAACCTATTTATTTAATAGAACCTAATAGATTTTTTAATGTGATACCGTAAGCACCTTAATTTCATTGTACTGTATGCATTTGCACTTTTTATGAGCTGGGGTCAGGGGGAACTACGACGGGGCTAACACAATTTTTACCTCGATATTTCCCTCATAGTGCTCATTTAAAGTAGTGGGCAATAGAGTTACGTTACTATAAGAGACACTAATGAGCATCAGGCAGAAACGGTCCAAACAGGATATTTTTTGGGTGCCCGGTCCTCGTAGTATCTATACGTCAAAATTTTAACTGCAATATTGGTGTTCATATGTATTTTAGCCATTTGTCCACCTGTCTTTTTTATTAAGCTATGTCGATATCCACCAACAGTTCACTTTTGTATCTTCATATACTGTATATTGGTGCAAAATTGTGAATGTGGAAAACTTTTATGGCATTTCAGCCGAAATAAAGTATTATGATGATGATGATTTCATGCACTTTATTAATGTCCCAATCATTTTTTATTTATTTTATTTATAAAGTTTTATAAAGCGCGAACATGACCAAAATGTTGGTGTCAGAGCGCTGTACAATCTAATAAATAGCATTAAATATACAAGGAGCAAAATATAGACAATACAGCATGAAAAGATAATACAAAGAGACATAGTGAAAACACCAGCAAAGAAATCAAATTGGCATGGATAGTCGCCTCAGATAGGAAGGACATTATTCAGAAGTCTCATTTTTACTTTGTTTTTGAAAAGAACGAATGAAGGGATGGTCCTGATCTCTGGGGGAAGAGAGTTCCAAATTCTTGGGGCAATTCCAGAGAAAGATCTCTTATAGGTTTTCTTTTTGTGAAATTTTGGGGGTTTCAGCAGTAGGGAGCATGTACTACGAGAAGCTCTATTCCTTCCGGATAGCACCAGTTTCTGAGCCAGGTAGCGAGGAGTGTTGTGGTGGATGGCTTTGTATGTCATGCATGCTATTTTTAGGTAGATTCTAGATTCATAGGGTAGCCAGTTCAGAGAGTGGAGGGCTGGGGTGATGTGGTCATTTTTCTTTACACCTGTGATGAGCCGTGCAGCAGCATGGAGGGTAGCCCTCAATGGTGCTAGTTTTATTTTCGGTAGGCCAACAAGGGTAGCATTCCCATAGTCAAGTTTGGAGATCACAAGAGCCTGAACCGCCATCTTGAGATCTGCATTGGGCAGGAAAGGCTTTAGTTTCCTTAAGATGTGGAGATGGAAATTGGCCGCTCTGGTTGTGGAGCTGATGTGATTCATCATGGAGAGGTTGTTGTCTAGCGTTATTCCTAGGGATTTTGCTGAATCAACAATATGTGGGGTACAGTTCAAGGCGGTGAGTAGTGGGAGCCAGACTTTGATGTTAGAGGTGGTGTTGGGAGGCGAGATTAATAGGAATTCAGTTTTGAGGGCGTTAAGTTTGAGGTGGTTAAGTGTTAACCAGTGTTGAGTTTTGTTCAAGATATTATTGAGAGTGCTGATGTCGTTAGGAGAGGTAATCTTCATGTACAATTGCGTATCATCAGCGTACATATGGTAGGAGATGTTGGAGTGTTTGAGGATTTCAGTTAGGGGTTCCATGTAAAGATTAAACAGGGTGGGCGAAAGTGAAGAACCTTGGGGAACGCCGATAGTGACCGGTGTCTGATCGGATAAGTCATGAATGATTAGGACTCGTTGAGATCTGTTTTGTAGGAATGAGCAGAACCATTTTAAGACAGTGCCAGAGAGACCCATCCTAAGTTCTAAGAGGTTCAGGAGGGTTTCATGTTTGAATGTGTCAAACGCTGATGATAGGTCAAGAAGGATTAAAAGACAGGATTCATTATGATCGAGAAAGCGTAAAGCATCGTCGACAATGTGGACCATGGCGGTTTCAGTACTGTGACCTGGTCTGAAACCAGATTGGCAGTGGTCGAGGAGTTGGTGCTGGTCAATGTGATTGCAGAGTTGTTGATGAACACATTTTTCCAGGAGCTTGGCTAAGGTTGGGATGCTCGAAATAGGGCGAAAATTGTTGGGATCAGAGAGGTTCGCGTCTGGCTTTTTAGTATAGGTGTGACTTGTCCACTTTTTAGACATTCCGGCATGGTGCCTTGCATAAGAGAGGCGTTGATAATTCTGGTCCATAGGGGTATCAGGAGGTGTGAAGTTCCCTTGAGGAATTTGGAGGGGAGAGGGTCATTAAAGTGGTTGGAAAGTTTAGTGGAAGACAGTAGTTTTGAGATGTCAGTGTCCTCAAATGTCTGAAAGATGGACCACGAGGCATTGTTTTTAGGTTTAAAGAGAAGGTGGCTAGGACAAATTTCCTGCGAGGTGGAGGTGCATTGTGACTGGGTTTCAGGCGGTAAACAATTCACAGCAATGCGGAGCTCATTGTCAATTGACTTAGTTTTATCAGAAAAAAGGAGGAAAATGATTGACAATTAGGTAGGGTTGTAGTGTCAGATGTGGAGGATTTACGCTTTCCATTAGTTTGTTGTTTCACTAGTTCAAAGAGTTTTTTGGGACGGTTGAAGGCTGTGTCCAGTTGCTGACGGAAAAATGATGATTTGGCACTTCTGATGCACTTATTGTAGTTCCTTCTTTTTTACGCAACAGTTTAAGGTTTGAAAGAGATGGGGTCTGTCTCCACACTCTTTCTGCAAGTCTAAGGGCACGGCGTTCCTCATTAAGGCTACAGTTGAACCAGGTATTGGTTTTACTTATCGGGACTCTCTTTAGTTGTTTGGGGGCAATGGAGTCCATGATGTTAGACATAGAGCTAAGGTAGTGCTTAGTGAGGTCTTGAGCATCAACCATATCAGTGGGAGGAGACAGGAGGTTAAGGCTGGTGGCAGATATCATGTCTGGATTGAGATTGAGGGTGTTTCTGATCCAATGTTTAGCTTTCACAGGCTGGCCTTTGTGGATGGTTGCCTTTACAACAATGGAGAAGGTGATGCAGTGATGATCGGTCCAGTCGCAGGGTGAAATAGAATCCAATAGTATGGTATTTTCCTTGGCTATGATTAAGTCTAAGATGGCCCCTTTTATATGAGTAGGACGATTACAGACTTGGGTCAGGTTGAGGTCCTGGAGGAAAGCCTTAAAGCAATTCACTAGTGGATCCTTAGTGTCATTCCAGTGAATGTTGAAGTCACCTAGGAAAATCTGGTTGTTGTATGGGGTAAGGTTGGTGGAGATGATCTCCATGATTTGTTCAATGAAGGTAAGATTATCACCTGGGGGATGGTAGAAAGTGTTCAGAGTGCAGGTGGAGTTGTCTTTGGTAGAGATATTGATCATCATATATTCACAGCCAGATGTTGGAGAGGAAAGTGATTGTTTGACAGAGAGGTTTGATCGATAAATACAAGCAATACCGCCCCCAAGACGGATCTCATCAGAGATAGTCCCAGGTGTGATAATATCATTTAAAGCGGTATGAAATTCATAAAGTATTTGAAGAGTTTCAGTTGGGCCAAATGTATCATGGGATACCTTATCCCAAACAATTCAATCAGGAACCAGAACAGCCAAAATGTTCATTAGGGAAAAGTCTTTTCTCACTTTGTGTGATGAAGAATGGGGTTTTCAAAACTTTGTTTACCAGTGCAACAGCAGAGCGTTCTGGGAGATAGTGTCCATTCAGAAGCAGAAAAAAGACAGTTGCTAAACCAATCCAGATGAAGAGGAAAAGTAGTGAAATTGCAATCCAAATGTATATCCAAGGATGGATAAAGTATGTCCTTTTGAGCCAAATGTAAAATTCTCGTGGTTTACTTTTTGAAGGTTGATCCCATTCTGATGAATCCGAAGAGAAATCATCAAAGTCGATGAAGTAGCCTTAGGTTGTTGGCACCAAATTGGGAGGCTTAGTGTGCTGTTTAGAACTGGTAAATTACTCTAATGGTGGGACATTGCAGTAGACACCATCCTTGTCTGTTTGCAGAATTGAAATCTGTGTTTCCGTACATGATGATTGCATGGAGTTTGTTGATGTAACAGAAAGATGTGATACTTCTGTTATCTGTCCCCAGCCGTGGAGGAGAAGCTTCATTGTCAGGCAAAGCCTCCAAAAGGACCTCCTGTAGGGTAGGGAGAGGAGACAGGTACATACCCAGGAGCCCTTTTGGCCTACTGTGTAGAACCAACCACATGATGTGGTTTGATGAGATCGATAGATGCAAATCTTTTGTGTTTGGTGCCAGCAAGGGGTGGTAAAAGTACAGTTCTGACCCTCAACATCGAGGACAGCTACAGGCACTCTGTAGGATGGCCCAAATTCCTTCTTGTCCACTATCTTCTCCCAGGCTAGATCACCAATCTCTGGAATCAAACCAGGAATTGCTGGTGCTTCCTTCACTTCACCAGTGTCAGAATGTTTCTGCTGGAATTTGCTCTGAGCGTCTCGGAAGTCGTTCAGTTCCTGTAAAACATCCAAGCCTTCCCTGATATCGAAAGGTGTTTCCGCTGCCACTGTACTGGGACTGTTGAGGTCTGAAACCCATATCTTAACCCCAAACAGGATCTCATAGGGAGTCCATCCACCCAGGGATTTTCTAGGCCTATTATTGAGGGCTCGCTTGACCCCATATAAGTGGTGGACCCAACTGTGACCTTAACCTAATACCATAGCTGTTAAAGACTGATTTAAGTCTTGGTTCTTCCTCTCCACTACCGCATTTCCCTTGGGATGATAGAAGGAGGAGTGCTGCACAGTCACATCCAGTTTTCCCATAGTGTCTCTGTAAGCCTCATAGATGAATGCTGGACCCTGGTCTAAATGGAATGTGGCTATTGCATATGTCCCGATGAAGACTTGCAAGTCTTTTATAACAGTTCAATCATCAGCCAACTGCTAGCGCCAAACTGATAGGAATTGAGATCAGGATTCCTCTACTGCCATGATGTACTTTAAAGATCCATCAGAGTGTAAGGGTCCACTGTGGTCCTTATAAACACAAGCCAGAGGCTTGTCTGAGATCAATGGAGGTGTCTGTGGTGGGACTGCTGTGTTGGAAACCTTCATCTGCTGGTAGATGTCGCATGAAGGACAAAGTTCTTGGTCTGTTTGTATAAACCTGGCCACCAATAGTGTTGCTGCAATAGTTAAATTGTAGTCATCACACATGCGTGAGCAGATGCTAGGCCCTCATGTGCTGCTAGGATCAGTCCTAACCTACAGTCTGAAATAGGTATTACTCTATCCTTCATCCCGGGAGTATGAGCAAATGGAAGCTTTTGGGCGCTCAAGTGGTAGGAGTATTTATTTGGAAAACCTTTCGGTAAGTGGGTGCTATCACGCACAGCATTGACAGTCATCATGATGTCTCGATCTATCCTCATATTAGAACAGTAATTGCAACAACTGAAGCATTTTGCTTTGTTGCTTTTCCGGGTAGCACATTAATATGAATCACGCACAATAAGTGTGAAGAATCTGGGATCTGTATTCTCAAATTCCAGAATTAGAGCTTTCAGTTCAGCTAGCTGAGCTGTGCAATCAACAAGTGACTGCATGTAGGTTTCATGAGGTTGGAAGTCTCCATCCTGTATCCTACCTTTTACTGCTGTGCACGCAGTAGAGTATTGGTGCTTTGTCCCTACGGCAGGCTGAGCAGAACCATCAGTGTAAATGATGTAATCATACTGATCGAGAGGCATGATTTCATTGGGCAGAAGAATTGTGTTCGTATTGCAGAAATGCTTGTGTTTAGAGTTTAGAACCAAATATGCGATCTACATATGTCGCTGTGAGTGGGTTGTCCCATTGTAGCCATCTTGGATGTAAAGCTTCAGTGTTTGGAACAATGGCCTTTTTGACATCCTTTAAGTCTGGAACCAGAGTCATGACTATGATGTGTTTCTCATGAGCCAATTAGCTTTCTCTCACTATAGCAGTCAGTCCCACCATCAGTATCTTCTCTGTCGGTGCAAAACACATCTCTGCAGTGGTACATAAATGCGATTTATATGCAATTGGTACAGTGTCTCCTTTATTGAATGTGACATAGGTGTATCCTGATGCACCCACAGTTATACGGACCACCAGGTTTGTGATGTTTATACGTGAGTGTAAGTGTTTTGAAGCTAACATGTCAGCTTGTACTGCATATAGAATTTGTGTGTGTTCAGATGTCCAATGTGTACTTCAGAAGTCTGGATGAATCAAGTCATACAATGGTTTTATCTGTTGTCCATAGTCAGGTATGTATTTTCTGCCAAAATTTGGAAAGTCCAATATTGATTGGTGTTTCTTCAATGTGTTTGGTAATTGTAGAAGCACACACTTCTCTAGGAAATGTGTCGCCAGGTTTCTGCCCTGCTTGACAACTTGTATCCCAAGAACAGGACACTGATACAGGCTATTTTTTATTTCTTGAAATTAAATTTATAGCCCATGTGAGCAAATCCCAAAACTATGTGAATTTATCTATCGAAATGAGTTGATAGGTCATCATCCGTCAGGTATATGTCATCAACAAAGCACAATGCCTGGTTGACAAATCTTGTAAAAGTTCTGTTACCCAGACTGAAAACAGCCCTGGGCTGTTTCTGAGAACCGATTGTGCTAAATGCAGTCATGTACCTGCTTTCAGGTGCTATATTTTGGTAGGAAAATCCATTTGAAATGTCTAATGTTGTTTGTATTTTTTATGCACTATGTTGTTCATTGGTGCTGCACTGTTCACGTTTTATACAGTGAATATGCGTTTAGCAGTGTTACAGTGTCTGTAATCGAATGGTTATCTATATGAATGGTTTGGTTTCATTACTGGAAACAAAGGATTGTTCCTCGGTGAGGTGCAGCTTTCTAATGAACCTTGGTATTCAAGTTGTGTGAGGCTCTCTCTAACTTGCTTTTTAACATCATGTTTAATTGAGTATTGTCTTTGTGGTTGTGGGGTTCACCACACATGAATAATATGATAAGGGGAACCATCATCCCACCCTACTTGGTTGCGATATAATGCCAGAGCTTGTGCTAAGGGCCACTCCTTGGCATATGAATGTTTAACTGCATCAAGACAAGGTCAGAAAAGGCAGGTAAAATTACAGTTTCTCCCCTGAGGCAATCCTTAGCAATCTCTGGTGGCCAATCCTTTTCAGCCAAGAGGATGTCATAGCCAAATGATAAGTTGTCCCAAAAAAGAACATTTTGCTACTGCTGCCAGACAATCCTTTACATTTTGGCAAACTATTGTGACTACTGTCACGTTATTCAGCATGGTCAGAGCCCACTCCCTGTTCAGAAGCAGTGTCCTTAATATCCATGGCATGCTTTACTTTAAGGCCAGATACCTTCTTCTTTTTGAATTGAGGCCTGGACCTTTTAGGTTTGCCTTCCTTTTTTGTTATAAAGCCAGAAGATAATTGTGAGTCCTTCTTCGGTTTCACATACTCCTCTGTCCTGCACTCTAATCGTCTTCCTCTCTCCAAGCATTTTTTGGATACTTATGAAAGGAACTAGAGGAATGTGTATCAGTATCCTGATACCTGTCAGGCGTTCTAATTGTTTCAAAGTTACACAAATTGTAGCGTTTTTGAGTGGACTCCTGTTGAGGAGATCTGCAGAATGATTTAGTCTTTTCTTTATTTTTCTTATTGTCCCTTTCTTCCTAGAGAACTTGGGTGCCTGCTTCGAGTTATCCTTTTCAGAATTACCCTTGATCTCTGGTTTACTAGGTCTGGCTCCCAAATTATCTCTCCCTACTGAAGCATAGGTTTCCGCAATTATTTTAGGTAATTTGCACTCCTGGTCTCCCAGAGCTACATTTGTGAGCTGTTACCATACAGCCAGCTCTGCTGCTTCCCCTTTTATGTTACTTAACATTATGGTGGATAGTGAGGCAAAATCGCCCATCAGTTTCATCGCCAAATCCAGGGCAGGGACTGCCACGTACTAATTTTGAATCTGTTTAGGTACTTCTGTCAAAACAGCTAATGAGGGTGTACCATGTTTCTGGTATATACTGCAGCAAAGACTGTACCCCAAGTGTCCCAGTCTTCTACCGGTGGAGCCATCCCCATTGGCAGGGAAATTGTGAGAATTCTTTGTTTTTCTTGGGGTCCCGTATTGGGAAACACTGCTTTAAGCTGATTTGTTTTTGTGCAATGCAGACCGGAATCTTTTCCCGTTTGGTTGGAACCTTACCCACGACTGCACTAATGGTCATCGGTTGATTGTGGTTGTGCAGCTGGAGCAAACCTTACAACATTTACTGTCATTGTTCACATCACACACTGTGTCAAACATCTATATGTTCTAACTAGAGCTGTATATAAAATACGTAGGCCTGGTGCTATCAGATTCGCTATGTCTGGGTAGGGTGTATAACCGGCAAAAACTGGCCATGTTGCTCCCTCATTGCTAAAGGGACCTAGTCTAACATTGTTTTTTGTATGTGGTAGGGCTCCTTCAAACCAATTTTGGTGTTCTTGATATGTTAGTGGTATATCTAGTACTTCATAAGCTGTGTAGTTCTTAGGAACTGCAGCTACAGTATAGGCGTGAATCTGTCTTGATCGTGCATCTACTGCTGGCCATGTAACCCATGAATAGAATACCTCTGCCCTGTATGCTTCGTGGGCCTTCACCATGAAGGTAACGTCTCCTCCCTCAAAGGGGTGTCCTTGTTGTTGCAGCATTTATGTAACTGCATGCCTATAGTTTAGTGTTATATTAACTGCTGCGTCAACAGCCAAATGAATATGTGGAATTCAGAGCGTGTACCTCTTTGGGGTGATCCTTTGAAAGGATCAAGCCTATAGCCAATACATAGGATTTACCTACTCAGAAGAGGAGGATTTTTTCCTAACACCTCAGACCTCTCCGGTAAGTTGGTGAGTAGAGGTCTTTAAGTATACAAAAGAAAACTACTCAGGTGATTCAATAAATAAGAACCCAAGCAAGAGCATTGGCGGTGCCATGTCGTACGGCTTGTTGGACAACATAACATCAAAACTGTGCAAGACTGATTACACGCACACCATAAGGATATGTTGGCCTTAGTCCTTCTGGCTCACACCGCACCATCTGTTCCCATAACTATGTATGGTGACAGTTGGAATATGCAATCTCAGAACACGACAACCCTGACTCCCCAAGGAAAACATGGAAAAAGATCTAGAACCTTTTCATTTTGTTACTCATGCATTTCCAAAGAGATGCACAAGAAATACACAGCACGGCGTTTCAGTATTTATTGAAGCATTGTGATTCATGAGTAAAATAATTGCGATGCAATAATCAATAGAAAGAAACAGAATGTGATCAGCAATAAGAGAATGGTGAAGAAGATAGATAAATCAACCATTGTGCTGTAACAGAAAATATATGCTTGCATACAAATTCTGTTATGTTTAGTGCTCCTACCTAGCGCTTCCTAACCTAGCATACCTAGGGTGGGTGAATCTGCCAGATTCCCTGTAGGGTGATCTAACTCTCCGGTTACCTGTGGGTAAGTGTCATCAGCGGGCCTGTCTTGGTGTAGAGCTGGGCTTCATCCCCCACAGGAGGTAAACAGCTATCAGCTGGGCTTAGATTACAGTATGGGGCGGCTTCTTAGTGCCAGCAAAATGCTCCTCTAACTAAACCAAGAAGGGATTCTGTTTCTATAATAAACATCATCCATGTTGCCATGCTGAAGTCCCAATCAGGCTGTCATCATTGATTCTTCTATGATAGCTCGGTCACCGAGCGGACAATAACAACAACATTTTGTGCATTGAATAAGCAAACTAATTTCAGAGAATATTAGCACAGGCATGCAAGATAATTTGTCTAAAATATTAACGTGTTTAAGTAAGAAGTCAACTTAAAAATATGAGCATGCAAAATAGAGGTGTTTCTACCCGCACCTAAATGTGACCACATGACACTACACCCTTTCCACTTTCCTTTTGAATACATGTGCTACACCTGACCATTGCTCAATGCTTGAATTTTTCACAATCCCTAGACGTAAGTGATGTAACATTGATGGCAGCATCCACTCTCTGAAAATTCTTCCAGCACCACTGGCTGACAGTGGAGGTAGCGGTTGGCAGAGGCAAAGCGCAACCTAAGTTCCCCCTCCTCCCTTTGGACTGTTGACATCAAAGAGGTTGGAGAAGGTGTGTGAAATGTCCACTATCATTCTGCTGCATCACACAGGTCTCGGGAGACTCGGGAGAGGCAGGAAACCACCCAAAGTGTGAGTTCTTACCCTCTTGCCATAGCAGAAGTGAAAAATAAAGTTTTATTTTTCCACTGTCATTGAGTCTTGGGGCCTTATTTATGGCAAATTACGGCATAGGCCAGTGCAGCAAGACACCTTGCAGTGCTGCCCTACTCCAAAGTGAAAGGGCAGGAATTCACCATATTTAGGCAATACTGTTCATCCCTGTCATTTCTGCCTGCGCTGGCACCATTTTGGGAGCCTAGCGCCAATGTAGGCACCCTTGCACCATGGTGCAAGGGTCCCTCAGTTGCAGGCAGGATTGTTTTTGTGCAGGAAGGGGCACCTCTCAGGTTCAGAGTAAGGAGGTGCAGCGATATGCGCTGTGCCTCTTCCTTGTAATTTTTGAGGCCACTCAAAGCTACGCAGGGTAGCTTTGCGTGGCTTCATAAATGTTTATGAGAGCCCTGCATCACGCATCTACCACTTTGCGTGGTGCAAAAGGGATGTAGGGTTCTCATAAATAAGCCCCTTAGAATGTAAAAAACTAACATTGGGCATTCACGTTAGCGCTTCTGTTGGAGAGACTAAGGTAGGTAGCAATACCATTTTCCATGTCGGTATATTATACAAATCAACCCATTACCTGGCTTCAAACACTGCATACTGAAAGTATACTTGTACAAGTACTTAACTGTCCTATAAGCAGAAAAAAGGATGGGTACTGGTGGAGTGTTCATGACTGATATTAACGAGATTTCGAGTATTTTAATGTTTCATACTCTTTTATTAATATTTTGCTATTGTAAGCGCCATAAATATGTTGTGTGCAAAATGTTAGCCTTGCTGCCTTGACATTCAATAATGCAATTGCATTCTACATGACAGAGTCCTTGCATTTTCTGTCACTAAGATGTCTTGTCAATTGTCTCCTTAATCTCTTCCCTTGGCCAGGAATCCCCTAATTGTCACAACAAACACCGTGCATGTGTGGCTAGTATTGCACACCATCAATAGATTGTGTACCCAAACCACATAATTGTACCTTTGAAGAAAATTGCATATTGAACAATGTCTGTAATTGTAAATGCATGGCGAGTTTAAATATCATTGAATAAATGGAATAAGTGCAGTGCAGAGAATTGCTGTAGAAAAATAGATTTAATACAATCATTAGTTGTCTGAAGGCAATTTACAGAAAAACGAAGCAGTGCTGCCTAGCAAAATGACTTCCATTGTTTCTGGTAATGCCTTCGTCTTATTTGAAAATATAAGCTGACAGCAAATCTGCCTCTAACAGTTCCTTGGTATGCCAAAATTAGCACTCCAAGGAGAAGTGAGATGTAATGATTTTGTACGGTTGCCAATATTCCTATAGGGAAGCATTTTAAAAAGCCATGTCCTTTCTCCTAGCGATGAGCTGGATGTACTATTGATCCGACTTTGCATAGTTGCCAAAAATCTCCACCAGAGCAATTTCCTGTAATTGAAGTTGTGCAGAAAGTAAAATAAAATCTGGAGCATCTAAATTGATTTAGCATTTTCAAAGTGCTAAATATATTTCTCAGCATGTGGATGGATTGCAAGTGTGTGCCAGCTTGACAAATAGAATGCACCCTTCAGATTTCATCTAGGAGTCACCCTGTAAGTTAATCAGAGTGGCATGTGAGGGCACCTTGTACTCATCATTTGCAGGCCAACCTGTGCCCTCAAATAGTCCCCAATATTTATTCTAAAAAGAAGCTGCCTGCGTGTAATGCTGTTTCTGACTCTAGTTATGTGTGCCTACTGTATTCCCATCAGATACATTTTGTAAATAGTATGGGCGACCCACTGCAGCATAAATTATTTTGTCACTGGTTCAATGTGGGTACTTCTACCAAATTAACAATGTGCACAGTTCCAGGAGGCACTGGTGTTTCTATGTCCTGTGCAATTACGAACATTCTCTGAATGAGCTGTAGACTCTCGTCTTTCGTTAAAGTAAAGCAGTATTCTGCCAGGGCAGTGCAGGGTAGAACATGAGCTGCTCCATGGGTGGGTTTGAATAACTCAGGAACTCTACCCTAATGCATCCCTGTAATACAGACAGTTACTTGCACATCTTTTTAAAATGTTTTTATTTAGGAGAAACAAATCTTAGTGGATTTCAGTTTGATGAAGGAATCAGGAAAATAACACCTACCATAATGACATTTCTGTTTGTTGTCTATCTGTGTATTTATGTGGACATATACCGTAAGTAGAGGAAGATGAGGAACGATGTTGTGGGTCTTGCAACGTTTCTACGTACAATACTTCTGCACTGTAAAAAAATTATTTACATTTGCTACTATAGGAGAAACGCAAAAATATTAAGGTGATGCATGTATTGTATCAGAAGATTTAACAGAGCATCATACTTTGTGGTCTGACAAAATTTCAGACACCCACTCTAAAGTTACTTTGATGGCTTTTACAGGCATCCAGAAAATTGCTAAAATTAGATCAAATAACATCGAAAACACAGCATAAATAAACTCACAGTAAAACACATTTCTGAGGAGTCTTGCCATCATTTTATGGGCCTTATTACGAGTTTGGTGGTCCGACCGCCGTTGGACTGCGTCCGCCCCCGCCACGACCACAGTGCCAGCGGTGTGGAGGCAGGGATCTTGCAGCGGTGGTGAGTACTATTATCAAATATATTGATGCCTCTGTGTGCTTTTTTAATGCAGATGTGTTGGATGCACACATATGCATGATATATGTGGGACTATACCATGTACCCATTACTGGGGTTAGGCCTATTTGTGGCCAGTCCTGGCAATGGGTAAATGGTACGAGAAGATCGCCATACACAGGGTCTTAAACCTCGGGATGAAGATCCTGCGGTGAAGGGGAGACCTGGAGAAAGGGGTCCACATTTGGAATCTGCCTGGGAGAAGAAGAAAAGAGTTAGTACGCACCCCAAATCCTTTATCATCCCCACCTTGAAGCAGGCGGTCAGACCGCCGTGGCCTGCTCGTGGAACAGGCAATTCATAATATGCATAGCGGTGCAGCTCCCCTGTACCGCCCTATGGTGGCTGCCCTTCCCTGATCGTGAGCTAAACGTCGGCGGTCTGCTGGCAGTCTTGGAGGTCCAGCTGCGGTCTTTGCAAAGCATGGAATGTATATTACTACTATATGTTTTAGTGTTTGTGCTAGGAGGCCTGTTAAACACAGTGTCATCTTAAGGACAAAAAATATTTTAGTGGCCCCTGTATGGAACAAATTTGAATTTTATTACCCATTGCCTGATAATTCTTACATCCTTGATACCAAACAATGCTAAATAAATGGTTAAATTTGAACAAGATCACACAACAACAGTTGAAATGTGTCTTGCCTGGGACCCTTAAAACTCTTAAGATAACACTTGGTAGAGATCCTGAGTCAGGGGTAGGGGAAAGGGAAAGATAGAAAGAGAATAGCCAGGTCAAATAGAGAGAAAGTTCACTTTTCCAGGGGACCATTTTTTAAAGCGGGGTCCCTGGACAATGGCTCACTTTGCCCAAGCCTTAAAATGTCTTTGGTTGAACAAGCATAGGCAGTGACTGCCCATTATTTAATTTATACCCCATTGTCTGTAAGTATTGCTCCAACCTCATGGAATTAGCCTGTGTTATTTTATAAAAAGAACAATTGATGGACAGAATGCAGAACAATGTCATACATTCACCTCAGTTTAGCTTGACTCCAGTAGCATGGAGAGCACATCTGGGCATACCCATCCCACTCGGGGTGACAAATGCAAAAAGAACAATTGATCGACAGAATGCAGAACAGTGTCATACATTCACCCCAGTACAGAGATCTGGGCCTAAATCCATTGTTTTTTTGCTCACCATGCCATTCCAGTTTGGACCCAGCCTTATGCAAATCAGTCTTGACCCTGCGCCCAATGGGAACAGTCCAGCCCGAACTGCCAGGCCAGGTCCTCCCTGGACTGGAAACAAGCATCCTAGGACCGGTTTCGGAGTTTCACCCCTCATCAGTCAGGATAGCTTGACTCCAGTGGCATGGAGAGCACGGGACCCACGTCTGGGCATACCCATCCCACTCGGGTGACAAATGCAAAAAGAACAATTGATGGACAGAATGCAGAACAATGTCATACATTCACCCCAGTACAGAGAACTGGGCCTAAATCCATCGTTTTTTTGCTCACCATGCCATTCCAGTTTGGACCCAGCCATATGCAAATCAGTCTTGACACTGCACCCAATGGAACACTCCAGCCCGAACTGCCAGGCCAGGTCCTCCCTGGACTGGAAACAATCATCCTAGGACCGGTTTCGGGGTTTCACCCCTCATCAGCCAGAATAGCTTGACTCCAGTGGCATGGAGAGCACAGAACCCACGTCTGGGCATAACCGTCCCACTCGGGGTGACAAATGCAAAAAGAACAATTGATGGACAGAATGCAGAACAATGTCATACATTCACCCCAGTACAGAGATCTGGGCCTAAATCCATCGTTTTTTTGCTCACCATGCCATTCAAGTTTGGACCCAGCCATATGCAAATCAGTCTTGACCCTGTGCCCAATGGGAACAGTCCAGCCCGAACTGCCAGGCCAGGTCATCCCTGGACTGGAAACAAGCATCCTAGGACCAGTTTCGGGGTTTCACCCCTCAACAGCCAGGATAGCTTGACTCTAGTGGCGTGGAGAGCACGGAATCCACGTCTGGGCATACCCGTCCCACTCAGCGAGACAAATGCAAAAAGAACAACTGATGGACAGAATGCAGAACAATGTTATACATTCACCCCAGTACAGAGATCTGGGCCTAAATCCATCGTTTTTTTGCTCACTATGCCATTCCAGTTTGGACCCAGCCATATGCAAATCAGTCTTGATCCTGCACCCAATGGGAACAGTCCAGCCCGAACTGCCAGGCCAGGTCCTCCCTGGACTGGATACAAGCATCCTAGGACCGGTTTTGGGGTTTCACCCCTCATCAGCCAGAATAGCTTGACTCCAGTGGCATGGAGAGCACGGGACCCACGTCTGGGCATACCCGTCCCACTCGGGGTGACAAATGCAAAAAGAACAATTGATGGGCAGAATTCAGAACAATGTCATACA
Organism: Calotriton arnoldi; assembly: GCA_963921515.1. Classification (NCBI taxonomy): domain Eukaryota; kingdom Metazoa; phylum Chordata; class Amphibia; order Caudata; family Salamandridae; genus Calotriton; species Calotriton arnoldi. The sequence continues at coordinate 158,968 of CAWUFW010019801.1, forward strand.
TTCACCCCAGTACAGAGATCTGGGCCTAAATCCATTGTTTTTTTGCTCATCATGCCATTCCAGTTTGGACCCAGCCATATGCAAATCAGTCTTGCCCTGCGCCCAATGGAAACAGTCCAGCCCAAACTGCCAGGCCAGGTCCTCCCTGGACTGGAAACAAGCACCCTAGGACCGGTTTCGGGGTTTCACCCCTCATCAGCCAGGATAGCTTGACTCCGGTGGCATGGACAGCACAGGACCCACGTCTGGGCATACCCGCCCCACTCGGGGGGACACATGCAAAAAGAACAATTGATGGACAGAATGCAGAACAATGTCATACATTTCCCCCAGTACAGAGATCAGGGCCTAAATCCATCGTTTTTTTGCTCGCCATTCCAGTTTGGACCCAGCCATATGGAAATCAGTCTTGACCCTGCGCCCAATGGGAACAGTCTAGCCCGAACTGCCAGGCCAGGTCCTCTGTGGACTGGAAACAAGCATCCTAGGACCAGTTTCGGGGTTTCACCCCTCACCAGCCACGATAGCTTGACTCCAGTGCCATGGAGAGCACGGGAGGCACAGGGTCAAGGCTGATTTGCATATAGCTGGGTCTGAACTGAGGTGGCGAAGTGAGCTAAAGAATGATGATGGATTCAACCCAGATCTGTGACTGGGGGTGAGTGTCTGGAAAGTTTCAGCGCTCCGTCCATCATCTCCTTGTGTTTGCTTTGTTTGCCCTAAGTTGGCAGGGTATGCCCAGACGTGGGTCCCTTGCTCACTTTGCCACTGGATTTAAGCTAGCCTGGCTGATGAAGGGTGTTACCCAGAAACTGGTCCCAGGTTGCTTGTTTCCGGTTCAGGGAAGAACTGGCTTGGCAGTTCGGGCTGGACTGTTACCATGAGGCACAGGGTCAAGGCTGATTTGCATATAGCTGGGTCTGAACTGAGGTGGCGAAGTGAGCTAAAGAATGATGATGGATTCAACCCAGATCTGTGACTTAGGTTGAGTGTCTGAAAAGTTTCAGCGCTCTGTCCATCATCTCCTTGTGTTTGCTTTGTTTGCCCTAAGTTGGCAGGGTATGACGTGGGTCCCTTGCTCACTTTGCCACTGGATTCAAGCTAGCCTAGCTGATGAAGGGTGTTACCCAGAAACCGGTCCCAGGATGCTTGTTTCCGGTTCAGGGAAGACCTGGCTTGGCAGTTCGGGCTGGACTGTTCCCATGAGGCACAGGGTCAAGGCTGATTCGCATATAGCTGGGTCTGAACTGAGATGGCGAAGTGAGCTAAAGAATGATGATGGATTTAACCCAGATCTGTGACTGGGGATGAGTGTCTGAAAAGTTTCCACGCTCCATCCATCATCTCCTTGTGTTTGCTTTGTTTTCCTAAGTTGGCAGGGTATGCCCAGATGTGGATCCTTGCTCACTTTGCCACTGGATTCAAGCTAGCCTGGCTGATGAAGGGTGTTACCCAGAAACCTGTCCCAGGATGCTTGTTTCCGGTTCAGGGAAGACCTGGCTTGGCAGTTCGGGCTGGACTGTTCCCATGAGGCACAGGGTCAAGGCTGATTTGCATATAGCTGCGTCTGAACTGAGGTTGCGAACTGAGATAAAGAATGATGATGGATTCAACCCAGATCTGTGACTGGGGGTGAGTGTCTGAAAAGTTTCAGAGCTCCGTCCATCATCCCCTTGTGTTTGCTTTGTTTTCCCTAAGTTGGCAGGGTATGCCCAGACGTGGGTCCCTTGCTCAATTTGCCACTGGATTCAAGCTAGCCTGACTGATGAAGGGTGTTACCCAGAAACTGGTTCCAGGATGCTTGTTTCCGGTTCACGGAAGGCCTGGCTTGGCAGTTCGGGCTGGACTGTTCCCATGAGGCACAGGGTCACGGCTGATTTGCATATAGCTGGGTCTGAACTGAGGTGGTGAAGTGAGCTAGAGAATGATGATGGATTCAACACAGATCTGTGACTGGGGGTGAGTGTCTTAAACGTTACAGTGCTCCGTCCATCACCTCCTTGTGTTTGCTGTGTTATTATATAGTCAAGGCACCAAAAAATGCTCACAGCTAGAACATTGTAGCCAAGTGGTTACTTTATGTTTAAGTCCTGACACAGAGGAGTAGACAAGCTGTTTTCTCCATGGAATATTTAACATAATCAGACACCTGTGGCCATTGGAGAGAATCAGCCCATGTTCATATATGGATTTCTGCACTCTTTTATTTGTTGGGAGAACACTTGACTAGATGCATCCTTTATTTCTTTGTGGAAGATTTGAACTGATTCTATTTGGATCGTTGATGCTTTATTAAATCTTTTATCCTGCAAACTTTGTTTAGAACGTGTAGGTTTTTTAATCCTTTTAAATCTTGTGTTAGCATAGCCCTGCATCTCAGGCCACATTCCCAAAGGTAAGCCAAAGAAAACTCAAGAGAAAACAGATTTGTCTTCATAGCTTTGATGGGCTGGACTGCAGGACTAGCCCAATAGGTGCCAATTTATTTATTTATTTTAGGCAATTTGTAGAGCGCACAACTACCCTTGGGTGTCTCTGCGCTGCCAATGGGTCTGTGCAACTCATAGGCTAACCAGGTCATGTGGCCCCATTGTGTCAAGGACCCCAGGAACATTTTTCAGAACATGTCTCTTGCTTGACCTTAACAAAAATGTTTGCAGAGAGACAATACATGTCATAATGGGAATACTAGCCTTAAAACTTTGTTTGGAAGAAATGTTGAAGATACACCATCTAGTAATAAAAAACAAGCATCAGACACTGGCGTAGTGATAGTCCGGATCACTGACATAATATTGATGCATGCAATATCTAAACACAAAAATATTGTAAATTAAATATCACTAACAGAAATATCGACTTCCTATAGTTAAATAGTAAAACCACAAATATTGAGAACACCAATAATATTGTTACCTAAATCAAAAGAGAAATATCAGAAATAAAAATATTGTTACCTTTAAATAAACCTATAATATGGCAAGAAAATATCGTTCCACGCAATATCAACTACAATATTATCTCCAAAATATTTAAATAATTATGAATGAATAAAGAAGAAAACACTTTTTACATAAACTACTTACTTTAAGACGTGTTTAGAAACGTGTTTCGGCTTCATTATGCCTTTGTCAATCTGGAAATCGTGTTGCCTCATGGTTCAAATGTGCAAGTTATTTTCTCCATCCTCGTTAGCACGAGGTGAATACTCAACTTTAATATTTAGCAAACTGGCGTCCTGATCGACGAAAATGTCTCAGAGTGCAAAAGTGAGTATTCAAATGTTATTTGTTGTGCAACTGGAGGCAATCACGATGAAAAGTTATTTTTCTTTTAAAAACAGCTTACAGGTCTTTAGTTTACCTCCATTTAAAATGGCTGCTCCCCCTCATCTCCACTGCCATATGGCAATGCCCTGCTCCATGATCCTGAAGTGCAAGCAGGCTGTAACGGGCTGTTTTCCCAAAGTGTCAGCTTTTCAGGCTTGCGAGTCGTGTTCCTCCCGCAGTGCCGGCCGGCACCTTTTGCCTCGTTTCACCAACTTGTCAAGTGCCAGGAACAGGGGGCAGAACGGATGCTACAACAACGCTCCACCTTCGTAGCGGTCTGCCGTTCTGCGCCTGAACACAGGTGGTGCAAAGTATGACGCTACCGCTGCGCGCCAACTAAATACACCACAAGCCTCCTGTCTTTTTAAAAAGAGTCCTTGCACTCAAGGGAGGGTTTGAACAGAAAACTTTATTTACATATATATATATATTCACTGAAAAAACCATAGGTTTCAGACACGTTATAGTTAGAAATTAGCATTTAAAAAACCTTTGAAATTCACTGAAAAAACCATAGGTTTCAGACACGTTATAGTTAGAAATTAGCATTTAAAAAACCTTTGAAATTCACTGAAAAACCATAGGTTTCCAGACACGTTTATAGTTAGAAATTAGCATTTAAAAACCTTTGAAATTCACTGAAAAAAACATAGGTTTCAGGCATGTTATAGTTAGAAATTAGCATTTACAAAACCTTAGAAATTCACTGAAAAAACCATAGGTTTTAGAAACAGTTATAGTTAGTTGGACATTTCACTCGTACAAAACCCGTGAAATTCCCCTGTTATAGTTAGTTCAGCTAACTATAATTCGCGCCCCCGCAATGCACTGCTGATGATGTCACATATTACATCACTCATGACATGGTCAGTGACATCACTGATGACATCACTGATGACATCTCAAATGACATCACTGATGACATCACTGATGACATCATCCAGTGACTGTGTGTTTCTGTAAAGTTTAAATATAAGTTTAATATATATAGGGAAAGGCGTATTGAAGAATGAGTGGGTGTATAAGTGTCTGAATGGATGATTTAGTAGGTGCATGACTGACTCTATAAGTGAGTGATTAAAAGTATCTTACTGAATGCATTGGTTAGTGACTAAACTGTGTGAATGTCTGTATCCATCTGTCTGTTGGTGTGTAAGCGGCTGCATGGGTTTGCGAATAGCTACATGAGTGTCTACATGGGTTATTCATTGGTTGTCTGAGTATGTGTATGGGTGCCTGAGTGTTTGTGTGGGTGGGGTGTGTGTGACTCTGTGCATAGATGTGTGAGTGGGTGATTCTGTGGGTGCATGGTTTCAAGAGTGCATCTATGATAGACTGTATGGGTGTGTGAGTGTGTGTAAGGGTGTGTTAGTGAGTGAATGTATATCTCAGTGGTACATGTGTGAGTAACTACATATGTGAAAGGCAGTATATATGTGTGTTGGAGTATATAAATGGCTATAAGTGAGAGTGTGTGATTGTGAGAGTGGCTGTATGGATGAGTGTGTACTTGTATCAGTGATTCAAATCAAATCAAGGGACATTTGTATCGCGCTCACATCACTAGAAGTCTCATGGCGCTCGCAAACGGCTCTGATAGATGAAGTAGCTCAGATGTCAAATAGCCATGTTTTTAATCCCTTACAAAAAGCGTTGTGGTCCGAAAAGGTGCGCAAGTGAAAAGGGATTTTATTCCAAGATGCTGGAGCGAGGAAAGAAAAAGACCTGCCTCCTTTTCTGGCCAGATGAACTTTAAGGGGAGTAAGCAAAAATGTATTGCTGGATCTGAGCGTCCTATGTGGTTGGTACCAACATAGTTTCTGAGACCAGTATTTAAGGCCTTTACCGTGCATCTGTTTGTGGGTCAGGCAGAGAACCTTAAAAAGATTCGCTTTCTCACAGGGAGCAGTGTAAAGATCTCAAACAGGGAGCAGAGGGGGATCTGGATGGAAGATCCAGAACTAGCCTTGCTGCGGTATTCTGCAAGATCTGCAGTCTGTCTAGGAGACCTTCATTAATTGAGAGCAATAAAGCATTTCCATAGTCCATTCTGTTTATTATTAGTCCTTGGACCAAGGGTTTTCTAGTCTCAATTGGAATCCATTTAAAAACCTTCCGTAGGCTGCGAATTACTCCAAAACAGGAACCAATAATGTGGTTGATCTGGTTTTTCATGGACAATTGATTGTCCATGTAGAAACCTAGGTTTCGTACTGTCTGTTTGGGTATTGGACAATTATGATTGTATAAGAGCGTAAGAATGGGCTAGTATTTGTATGAGTAAGTGAGCTGGTGTGTGTATAACTGTATAGGTGAGTAAATGGGAGTGTGATTAATTATTAGCGTGAGTGACTAGGTGTGTGAGTACCTCTATGGATGAGTGGCGGTGTGTGAGTGTCTATATAGGTGTATGAGTGCATATGATAGGCCTGTACTGAGTGACCGTAAGTATGGGTGACTGTACAGGTGAGTGAGTGGATGTGTGTGTAGACCTAAGAATCAGTGAGTGTGTATGTAGTTATTGGTGTTGGAGTGTCTATGGTTTTGAGAATGGCAGTCTGTAATTTAGAGTGGGTGTATCAAAAGTTATATTAGGGTGTGAGAAGATGCATGAAATTATCACATGGATGATGTTATCAATGATGTCATCAGTGATGTCATTTGAGATGTCATCAGTGATGTCATCAGTGATGTCACTGACCATGTCATGAGTGATGTAATATGTGACGTCATCAGCAGTGCATTGCGGGCGTGAGTTATAGTTAGCTGAACTAACTATAACGGGGAATTTCCACGGTTTTTGTACGAGTGAAATGTCCAACTAACTATAACTGTTTCTAAAACCTATGGTTTTTTCAGTGAATTTCTAAGGTTTTGTAAATGCTAATTTCTAACTATAACATGCCTGAAACCTATGTTTTTTTCAGTGAATTTCAAAGGTTTTTTAAATGCTAATTTCTAACTATAACGTGTCTGAAACCTATGGTTTTTTCAGTGAATTTCAAAGGTTTTTTAAATGCTAATTTCTAACTATAACATGTCTGAAACCTATGGTTTTTTCTGTGAATTTCAAAGGTTTTTTAAATGCTAATTTCTAACTATAACGTGCCTGAAACCTATGGTTTTGTAAGTGAATTTCAAACTTTTTTAAATGCTAGTTTCTAACTATGCCTACAGAGGTAGGACATGTGAAGAAAGAAGAAAAAACGCACAGAAAGAAGCAAAAGAAATGCAGAAAGAAGCAACAGAAGTCCTCAAAGACGAAGAAAAGTGCAGGAAGAAGCAAGACATGTGCAGAAAGAACCAACAGAGGAGCAGAAAGAGGCCTTGTTACAAAATCATCCTCTGCCCTCAACTTTTTCAGATGGGTACTGGTGGTAACTGACTCTGACTAACCAGGCCTAGAGCCAGTGGTATGCTAAAAGACACTTAGAATACAGTGAAAACACCTACATACACTAGGGAACACTATGCGTTGGGGTACCCTTGTGATTAGCATGACCTCCTCTGTAAGGCCCTAGTACATAATAGGGCAGGGGCATTAAAACTACCTCTTAAAACACGCCATGGGCGCGTTTGCACACTGGTGAAGGGAGGGGGGGCCTGAGGTGACATGTGTGCAAACACGCCCTGTGGCCGTTTTAAGTTGGGGGATAAAGTCCCTTGAATCCTGAGGGTCCCTGGGGGCCAACTAACCCACCAGGTATGTCCAGTAAGTGCCACAGAGTTGCATTGCAGAGAGGTGTAAAATGGGGCATGGCCTCGGACCACCTCTCTGCAACGCAGCTCTGTGGTGCTTACTGGAGGTACATGGTGGGCTAGTTGGACCCAGGGACTCTCAGAATTAAAGGGACTTAATTCCCCAACTTAAAAGGCGCCACAGGGCGTGTTTGCACATGTCACCTCTGGCCCCGCCCCTCCCTTTACCACTGCGCAAAGGCGCCCTGTGTCATGTTTTGGGTTGGAGGATTAGTCCCTTGAATCCTGAGAGTCCCTGGGTCCAACTAGCGCACCATGTACCTCCAGTAAGCACCACAGAGCTGCGTTGCAGAGAGGTGGTCCGAGGCCATGCCCCATTTTACACCTCTCTGCAATGCAACTCTGTAGCACTTACTGGACATACCTGGTCGGTTAGTTGGCCCCAGGGACCCTCAGGATTCAAGGGGACTTAATTCCCCAACTTAAAACGCGCCACAGGGCACGTTTCCACACCTGTGACATCAGGCCACGCCCACTCCCTGCACCACTGCGCAAACGCACCCCCTAGTGCGTTGTAAATTGGGGGATTAAATCCCCTTGAGTCGTGAGGGTCCCTGGGGGCCAACTAGCCCACCACTTACCTCCAGTAAGCGCCACAGAACTGCGTTGCAGAGTGGTGTAAAAAGGGGCATGGCCTGGGCCACTTTTCTGCAACGCAGTGCAGTGGCGCTTACTGGAGGTAAGTGGTGGACTAGTTGGCCCACAGGGACCCTCAGGATTGAAGAGGAATTAATTCCCCAACTTAAAACACACCACAGGGTGTGTTTGCACACATGTCACCTCAGGCCCCGCCCTCCCTTCACCACTGTGCAAACGCACCCCGTGGCATATTTTGAGTTGGGGATAAAGTCCCTTGAATCCTGAGGGTCCCTGGGATCCAACTAGCTCACCAGGTACCTCCAGTAAGCGCCACAGAGCTGTGTTGCAGAGAGGTGTAAAGGGCGTGGCCTCTGAACCACCTCTCTGCAACGCAGCTCCTAGCATATACTGGAGGTACCTGGTACGCTAGTTGGCCCCCAGGGACCCTCAGTATTCAAGGGGAATTAATTCCCAACTTACAACTCACCAGGGGCGCATTTGCACAGTGGTGAAGGAGGGCGGGGCCTGAGGTGACATGTGCACAAACACACACTGTGGCGCGTTTTAAGTTGGGGAATTAATTCCTCTTCAATCCTGAGGGTCCCTGGGGGCCAACTAGCCCACCAGGTACCTCCAGTATGCGCCAGGGAGCTGCGTTGCATAGAGGTGTTCAGAGGCCACGCCCCTTCTACACCTCTCTGCAACTCAGCTCTGTGGCGCTTACTGGAGGTACCTGGTGGGCTAGTTGGATCCCAGGGACCCTCAGCATTCAAGGGACTTAATCTCCCAACTCAAAACGCACCACAGGGCGTGTTTGCACACATGTCACCTCAGGCCCCGCCCTCCTTTCACCACTGTGCAAACGCGCCCGTGGTGCGTTTTGAGTTGGGGATTAAGTGACCTTGAATACTGAGGGTCCCTGGGGTCCAACTAGCCCACCAGGTACCTCCAGTAAGCGCCACAGAGCTGCGTTGCAGAGAGGTGTAAAAAGGGGCGTGGCCTCTGAACACCTCTCTGCAAGGCAGCTCCGTGGGGCATACTGGAGGTTCCTGGTGGGCTAGTTGGCCCCCAGGGACCCCCAGTATTCAAGGGGAATTACTTCCCATCTTACAACGCGCCAGGGGCGCGTTTGCAGAGTGCTGCAGGGAGGGGGGTGGGCCTCCGGCGCGATGCCGGTCTTTTTAATTCTTTTTTTAAGAAGGGGAGCTGTGTGGCCCCCCTTCTTTTCCTATTTTATTGGCCCTGGGGACCCCATCCCCCAGGGCCTGACACCTATATATTTTATTTTTTTAATAATGGAAGGGGGCCGCGTGGCCCCACTCACGAGGCCATATTTGGCCCCGGGGGCCCCATCCCCTGGGGCATGGCCAGTGTTTTATTTTAATTTAAATTATTGGAGGGGGGCTGAGTGGCCCCCCTCCTCAGGCCATTTATGGCCCTGGGGACCCCATCCCCCGGGGCATGGCCTCTCGTTGTGGACCGTGGGGGGAGCCCCAATGCCCCCACGGTCCCAGCCGGCTCCCCACCTCCTGCGGGAGCCGGCATTGCTTTTTCACACGGGGAGCTGCTAAGATGCAGCTCCCCGTGTGGAAAGCATCGGCTTTGGTTTTGGAAGAGAGAGCAGGTTTCCTGCTCTCTTCCAAAACCAAAGCAGAGTTTGCTATGACAGGGCTGGAGACGCAGGCTCCCGCCCTGCCATAGCAAACTGCAGTGTCCCGGGTGGGCACCCCGGGACACTGCAGGAGCCGGCCCTGGGGGGTGGCGGTCCCCAGGGCCATCACTGGCTCCAGCAGGGGGGCAGCGCGGCCCCCCTCCCAATCTGTACATAGCCCCTAATTTACATGTTAGTGCCCCGGGGAGGTGGCGTTCCCCGGGACGGGTGGGTGGGCTCCAGCCCCCCACACAGGTACATTTATTTTAAAAAAAAGAAGCCCCAGGGGGTGGCGGTCCGCGGGGCTGCGGGGGGGCAGTGTGCCCCCCGCAAATATAATTAAAGTGAGCCCCGGGGGGTGGCGGTCCCCGGGGCTTGGGGGGGCCTCAGAGGCCCCCCAACTTTATAAAAACAAGCCCCGGGGGGTGGCAGTCCCCGGGGCTGCGGGGGCCGTGTGCCCCCGCAAATATTTATGCAAAGCCCGGGGGTGGCGGTCCCGGGGCAGTGTGGAGGATTAGGGACCCCCACACATTTTTCACTGCCCCGGGACCTGGCCCACCCGGGGCTCAATTAAATAGATCCGGCGCGCATTTGCAGATTTTTTTTTAATGCTTTTTTGGGCCCTGGGGTCCTTGTGGGACCCCTGAGCAGGCCCTAGGGGTCAGGGTATTTCTACCCTGCCCCCTTTTCTTTTTCGCGTTTAATATTCTGATTTCTTGTGACTCGGTTCTACCGAGATCACAAGATGGCTGCCAACACTTCCTGGTTTGGAGTGTTGACAGCCAACTAGCATGAAGCTCGTGGTCGGGAGGGTGCGCGGATCCACCGCGGCCATAGATATCAAAACTTTTATTTTTGATTTTCTCAGCAACTACTGAACGGATTTACACCATTTTTAAAAAGGGTACATTCTGAACCAAGCACTACCTCTTGGCCAACTTTGGTGTAATTCCGTTCAGCAGTTTTGGCTGTAGCCTTGCATAAAGTTTCCTATGGGAAATTGATTTTTTGACTCTTATTTTTTTAATTTCTCCGCAACTGCTGAACGGATTTACACCATTTAAAAAAAAGGTTGCTTTCTGAACCAAGCGCTACCTTTTTGCCCAATTTGGTGTAATTCCGTTCAGCAGTTCGGGCTGTAGCCGTGTCTAAAATTTCCTATTGGAATTAACATGGAGAAAACATGTTTTGGGACCCCCCTTTTTTCTCGGCCCCCGCTTGATGAATCACCCCAAAACTTTCAAGATAGGAGCGGACCGGAGCGGGCCATAAGTTTTGAAAATTTCACGAAGATTCGTCAACCGGCGCCAAAGTTATTGGGAAAAGAATGTTACGAATTTCCTATGGATAATAGGTCCTAACTATAACTATCTACTGGCGACCGCCAGTAGATAATGTATATATATATATATATGTGCTTGGTATATATATGTATGTATGTATGTATGTATGTATGTATGTATGTATGTATGTATATATATATTCACTGAAAAAACCATAGGTTTTAGGGACAGTTATAGTTAGTTGGACATTGCACTCGTACAAAACCCGTGAAATTCCCCCGTTATAGTTAGTTCAGGTAACTATAACTTACGCCCCGCAATGCACTGCTGATGACGTCACATATTACATCACTCATGACATGGTCAGTGACATCACTGATGACATCACTGATGACATCTCAAATGACATCACTGATGACATCATCCAGTGACTGTGTGTTTCTGTAAAGTTTAAATATGTTTAATATATATAGGGAAAGGCGTATTGAAGAATGAGTGGGTGTATAAGTGTCTGAATGGATGATTGAGTAGGTGCGTGACTAACTCTATAAGTGAGTGATTAAACGTATCTTACTGAATGCATGGGTTAGTGACTAAACTGGGTGAATGTCTGTATCCCTCTGTCTGTTGCTGTGTAAGTGGCTGCATGGGTTTGTGAATAGCTACATGAGTGTCTATATGAGTTATTGATTGGTTGTCTGAGTATCTGTATGGGTGCCTGAGTGTTTGTGTGGGTGGGGTGTGTGCGACTCTGTGCATAGATGTGTGAGTGGGTGATTCACTGGGTGGATGGTTTCAGAGAGTGCATCTGTGATAGACTGTATGGGTGGGTAAGTGTGTGTAAGAGTGTGTTAGTGAGTGAATGTATGTCCCAGTGGTACATGTGTGAGTAACTACATATGTGAAAGGCAGTATATATGTGTGTTGGAGTATATAAATAGCTATAAGCGAGTGTGTGATTGTGAGAGTGACTGTATGGATGAGTGTGTGCTTGTATCAGAGATTGTATAAGAGCGTAAGAATGTGCTAGTATTTGTATGAGTAAGTGAGCTGGTATGTGTATAACTGTATAGGTGAGTAAATGGGTGTGTGCTTAATTTTTTGCATGACTGACTAGGTGTGTGAGTACCTCTATGGATGAGTGGCGGTGTGTGAGTGTCTATATAGGTGTATGAGTGCATATAATAGTCCTGTACTGAGTGACTATAAGTATGAGTGACTGTACGGGTGAGTGAGTAGATGTGTGTGTGTAGACCTAAGAATCAGTGAGTGTGTATATAGTAATTGGTGTTGGAGTGTCTATGGTTTTGACAATGGCAGTCTGTAATTTACAGTGGGTGTATCAAAAGTTATATTAGGGTGTGAGAAGATGCATGAAATTATCACATGGATGATGTCATCAGTGATGTCATCAGTGATGTCATTTGAGATGTCATCAGTGATGTCACTGACCATGTCATGAGTGATGTAATATGTGACGTCATCAGCAGTGCATTGCGGGGCGTGAGTTATAGTTACCTGAACTAACTCATAACGGGGAATTTCACGGGTTTTGTACGAGTGCAATGTCCAACTAACTATAACTGTCCCTAAAACCTATGGTTTTTTCATTGAATTTGTAAGGTTTTTTAAATGCTAATTTCTAACTATAACGTGCCTGAAACCTATGGTTTTTTCAGTGAATTTCAAAGGTTTTAAATGCTAATTCCTAACTATAACATGTCTGAAACCTATGGTTTTTTTCAGTGAATTTCAAAGGTTTTGTAAATGACAATCTTTAAATGTATTAATTGTTATATTTATTTTTTGATACTGATTTACTACATTTTTTTAAACTATTTATTTTTTGATATTTTATTTTTTAAAATACATTGTAATTACATTATACATTACATTACAAAATATACTTTCTCAGAATGAATTACTTTCGTTTAAATACTTTGCAAATAGGCAATATACTTTTAAGTACAGTAGTTACAATTGTTGCAATGGGCAACACAATTTCAAACACAATGCAACATTGAGCTCAATGTGAATTTCAAGTTAAATGCAATTAGTTACTTTATGGATTACTTTTCTAACCACAGGACTGGATCCTAGATTCAGTCCTGGGACATCTCCTGTAAACAGTTGAGTAAAAGTGTTTTGGTTACAGTAGTGATTTTTAAGGAATATTATTGTATTTTAAAAGTTGACACTTAGAAACTTTTTCACATAGAATCACCAATGTTATCCTATGGGAGGAAATTCACTTAGCAGGTAAGTAGTGTTATCGTTACTTTTTCTTACTCAGTGGTGGATCCTGGATCCAGCACTGGTGCATCTCCTGTAAACAGTTGAAAGAATGCGTTTAAGTCATACAGGCGATTTTTAAGGAATATTTGTAGTTTGTGAAAATCGACACTTTGAAACTTTTCTGCTGAAAACCAGACAATGGATTCCTAAGGAAGGAAATTCAAGTTACTGGTAAGTACGGTTAGAATTACTTTTCAGGATCAGTACTGGGCTCAAAGATGCAGCACTGAGGTCTCTCCTGATAACAGGTGAGTAAATCGGAATTCGTAGTTTTGCTGATTTTAGAGGAATATTTGTATGTTTCAAAAATCGACACAGAAACTTTTCAGCAAAAAGCAGGTACCCCGGGACACTGCAGGAGCCGGCCCTGGGGGTGGCGGTCCCCAGGGCCACCACAGGCTCCAGGAGGGGCCGCGCGGCCCCCCTCCCCACATCTGCAAAGCCCCAGGGAGGTGGTGGTCCCGGGGCTTCGGGGGTCCAAGCGAACCCCCATTTTAAATTTGTTAGTGCCCCGGGGAGGTGGTGGTCCCCAGGGCATGTGGGGGGACTGGAGTCCCCCACACAGGTGATTTAAATTAAAAAAAGAAGCCCCGGGGTTGGCGGTCCCGCGGGGCTGCGGGAGGGCAGAGAGCCCTCCCGCACCATTTTGTATTAAAGCCCCAGGGGGTGGCGGTCCCCGAGGCTTGGGGGGCCTCAGAGGCCCCCCATAAAATCTAAACCCACCCCCGCATGCCCCCGGGACTTGGGCCACCCGGGGCAAGTTAGCTATCCGAGCGCGGGAGACCGCGCTCGATTTTTACCGGCGGGATCCACGCACCCTAAGCGCATCCCGCCGATTTGTTTTTAAAAAATGCTTTTTTCTGCCCAGGGGGTCCTTGTGGGACACCCTGAGCAGACCTAGGGGGTCAGGGTGTTTCTACCCTGCCCCCTTTTTGCGCTTTGCGCACTTGTTTCTGTCCCTCAGTTCAACCGAGGGACAAAATGGCTGCCAACACTTCCTGATTTGGAGTGTTGACAGCCACTTGACAGCCAATTAGCATGCAGCTCGTGATCGGGAGGGTACGCGGACCCTACTCGGCCATAGATATATATGTGACTTTACTTTTGATTTTCTCAGGAACTACTGAGAGCAGTTTACACCATTTAAGCAAAAGGCACGACACTGAACCAAGGGCTACCTCTTTGCCAAATTTGGTGTAATTCACGTTCAGCAGTTCGGGCTGTAGCTGCGATGAAAGGTCCCTATGGAAAAATGAATGGGGAAAACACGTTTTGGGACCCCCTTTTTCTCAGCCCCGCTTAACGAATCACCCTGAGACTTTCAGGATAGGAGCGGACCGGAGCGCCCTCAAGTTGGAAATCAATATAATAGCAACATGCAACTGAACGGCACAC